>JAOEHK010015276.1:0-10707 GCA_025447835.1 Labidoglobus nevermanni | reverse complement strand
GTATCTCAAGGCAAAATATCCCTGGCTCGGCAGTTCGTATCTCAAAACATTCGTATGTCAGGGCATTCGTATCTCGACGTACCAGTGTATGTGATTTTTTCGAGTCATCTTGGAAACCTTCGTGGGTAGAGGGATTTTGATGTGGTGATTATCTCGATATGTCGTATATCTCCGTCGTCCCCTTGAAGATTGTTTCATATCGGGATGTCACTGTAGTTGGAACGCCTACGTGTGATTCCTACGTAGTAATTCGGTTGATTTGTCCGAAAATAGTTGAGCCAGGCACCGATTTGCATCGAGAATGCGCCGCTCAAATACTCGTCCTCAACGGCCTTGTTCGCGGCGATGGCGAAACGACGAATAATTATTGCAATTGCGATGAACAATGGTGTGTGGATGAAAGTTTTAGTTGTGTGGCGATCATGTATGGCCACTTATTTCGCCAATTAAATGCAACGCGTCGAGTTGGCCTATAATTAGCTCCTGTTTGCTGCCTAATTGCGTTCGCTTTAAATTGCAGCTGGAAAAATGATGGCACTTATAGGCTCGAGTTTGAAGTTGATCGTTTTCGTGGAGAAAATGCAGCGCTTACGATTGATAAGCAATCACTTCCAGTTTACCACTAATTTGCATCTTACAGCAACATATTGCCTTGCTTCAAAGCTTGCTCTCCAATGTAAACGAGATCTCGCCAGCTTTCCTCCTAATTGCATTTCGTCGTCGTATTGTATAGGATAGGGTGGCCAACGTTTGCGCAACGACAGGGTAAATCTATTGTATATACCTAGACATACCTAGAAGCGACCCATGGCCTCCCTAGACCCTTTCACTACTCTCAATTTTTTCCCATTGGTCACAGGCTTATGGATTACAGGTATACATGTAACCCATGAAAGCTTTTGGCATTTGCCCCATTTTAATAGTCGGCTGCGATTCCTTGCAATAAATCTTTTCCTTCATCTTTCCCGTGCAACCCATTTCTGCCATTGTCAACTTTTTACGGACACCCTGTAGTCAGGGCAAAGAACTTAATAGGATTTATGAGGTCGAAGATTCTAGGATTTTAGCCTACAACGCTCTCTAGGGAATTGATTCCAAAACTGGACCATTTTGACCACCATGATCAGCCATATCGGATATATTTCTGTATAAATCTCTGCTTTATAGAGCTCCGACGATTTGTTAAAGAAAGGTGTTATCTACACCTCAACTACTGATTCATACCAATCAAGATTACCATTATCTTCTCGACGAAATCACAACAATAAACAAAACAAAGCTTGTTGCCGATATTTACTGAATGGAATTAAACTGAGCGTATTTGTAAAAAAATGTATAAATAAACTTAGTATTCCTCGAAATTCTCTTGTCCATCCCTTGCTAGAGCTATTACAGGATCCTACGCACTTGACCTGGTTACCTGTACAAGGATTACGAGGACTTATCAATGGAGAAGAACCTGTTAGGTTGGCAATACAGGTAACCCTCGGTTTACGCGATTTCCCCGTCTTCAGACCGGAGATTATGAAACAATAGCATTATTTTACTCCATGGGTTACCTACTAAGGGACTCTAAACTAACTTCTAAATTGGTTTATTCATATGTTTTCGTTCTTTATTTTGCCAATTAATCCATCCTACTACTCCGAATCGTACCTAAAGAGGCTTATCATTCATTGACCTCTTAGTTGAGAATTTGTAATAAATTTTACAGCTAGCGGCTCTTGTGATCGATGCACAAAGTTGCGATTACTCGATCAGTTGCCGAACCATAAACATTTAGACTCCGGACTTGATTTGCTGGCGGAGATGAAGTCAATTTGTCGATGACACAATTATTGGGAATTGCTCGAATATTAAAGTCACGCATTCAGGCCAAATGAAAGCGCCGACTCAGTGACAAATAAGCGATAGTGGTGATTTTGCCATCTCTGCATTTACTTGCCATTTGCGTCGTAGAACGTTGATAAACGGAGTTACGTAATTGCGAACTATGCAGTTATCGCTGGCAACCTATAGAAAACGACAATTTTATCAACACAAATTGCTTTACTCGAGTTTTCCAAACGAATTTCGCTTCACTTTTCGTTGTTATTGACTGAGTCTATAGGCGAAACACAATTTGTCAAGGAAACTCATTGAAGGAAATCAATAATCATTGATATTGGAAATCTCACGAAAACTAATCCAGAATCTAAAAATGAAATAATTGCTTATTTTTATTTTGAGTCCAGTTTCTTGAGTATACCAATAGTATAACTCTCAGAGAAATTTCTTCAAGGAGGTATTCCCTCCAGTAAACAAACTGATCCTGTAATATTATGTAGACCAGACATTCCCAAAGTGGGTGCTACTGCCCCTGGTAGGCGCTGCAGCGATTTAGGGGGGCTAACTCAGGCATGGCCAAGGGCTTATTCATGATACATCTGCAAGTGGGGCAACGGACAAGCCCGGGGAATTCCATAGGAAGTAATGCTGTATTTTCAGTGGCCCGCAAGTTCATTTGGGTTTGCCGTCCCTGGTCTAAGTGTAAATGTATGGGGGGGAAGTAATATTTTTCCTGAAAAGAGGGCGGTATGCCAGAAAAGTTTGCGAAATACCGATGTAGACTTCCTTCGGTTGGTGCTGTAACATCTATTGGAAAGGTGTTCCTAGGTACCGCATCATTTCTAATTCAAATGCAAGCATCTGAATTGACAAAAATTTCTTTAAATTATGTTTTTCCAACACATTCCTGTTTAGAATCTGGGTTTTCTTTAGGATTTCATCATTTCCCAGTTTTTTTTTTAAGAGCTAACCTTTCACACCAAGTCAAGATCAATACTTAATTGATTATTTTTATTATATCATTGTATACAAATACCAGAATAATTAGCATAATTAGCAATCAATTGTGTGTTTAGGCATTACTAAACACAGATTGTTTATGCAAGTTGATGATCAATAAAGCAAAACAGTTGTAAGATGTTATCTAAATTCTAGTAATCTTGTATGTCATGCATTATGAATTATAATATTGAATGTAACCACTTGGTAGCCGACTTGGGTTCAATTCCCGGCACAGCATTACCGTTGACTATCAAGGGGTCATTAGATAGGGGACAGTACGATATCTGCAATGGCAGATGTGTCTTCACCTTCAAACTAAGTGGTACTACAAAGACCATGTACAATGGGCCCAAGTAGTAGGGCCCCTAAGTGCTGCATGTATCTGCCCATCCCCTCCAACAAAACAGCAACATTGTACGTCATTGTGTTACATTTATGTATCAATTAGAGTTCGTTAACATTCCGAGAACTGATCTGCAATAGATTGTTGGAAAATGCTGGCGAAAACAACAAAAAACAGACGCGATTTTCGTGGGCTTTTGGTATTCGTCGGAATAAAAATAGAATTCCGTCCAAGTGGTGTTAAGTGCATTCAGTTCATTCGTTTTGGATGTGTCTTCATTTCGAAATTGCTTTCACATGGAAAACACCATTCATATGGCGATTTACCCACATTCCCAATATTTTCTCAAGATGCCTCAAAATTGGTCCGGTTTTAGACTATCTCTTCAATTTAAGCCACTTTGGCAAGATAGGTAACGGCGAAAATCTTGCTAAATAACTTTGCATTCAATAAGAAGCAGAAATTTGACATTGGTTTGTAAGAAACTATCAAAAGAACCTTTTTAAAACTATTGGTGACGTAATATCTTATATTCCCTTCCAAAAAGAAGCGATACAAGGAGGATCTACAATGGACCCAAATAGTAGGCTGCGTGTATCACATCCCTTCCAACAAACCAACCACTCAATCAATTGATTCGACCAGCAATGAGACTTAAATTACGTACGAATAATTAAAGACTAATGATGTTGTCATCCCCAAAGCATATATACAACAAAAAATTGACTCGGTTTGCTGGGAGTTGAACCCAGTACAACGCCATTCGCGGGCAATGCAAGTACCGACTCGACCACCAAGCCTTGTCAACCATTCGTTGTTATTCGTGTTTATATGTAACGCATTCATAGTGACGCGTTCTTGAAGTAGTAGTTTATCTTTAATCTTAAATTCACAGACTAGTGGGTTACATTTATGTACATTGATGAATGAAACATCTCGATATCATATTAATCTCTATATTGTTTAGAAATTAGATAACAGTAATAACACCTATTGCCAATAGTTTCACATTTGTCCAATGAAGTAATTTTCCAAATTTGTGTTAATATACAAAAATTGACTGAAGATAATTGAATTATCTTATGGGCTCTTCAATGTCGGAGGCATTGGGGTCGCTTCTGCATGGGTACAGTGGGCGACCCATGAAAGTAGCTTGCGTAATATTGCGAAAAATGTTAACTAATTGAACAAATAAAGAGACAGAACACTGAATCTAATATAGGTATTTTAGGAGGAGAGAGGCAGATAGATGTTACACGTTATAATAATAATAAATTACATAAAACGAGCACAATTTCGCAGTTGCTTATATATAGCGCAAACTAATCCAGAATCTAAAAATGAAATAATTGCTTATTTTTATTTTGAGGCCAGTTTCTTGAGTGTACCAATAGTATAACTTACAGAGAAAATTCTTCAGGGAGGTATTCCCTCCAGAAAACAAACTGATCCTGTAATATTATGTAGACCAGTCATTCCCAAAGTGGGTGCTACTGCCCCTGGTAGGCGCTGCAGCGATTTAGGGGGGCTAACTCAGGCATGGCCAAGGGCTTTTGTGTTAATATACAAAAATTGACTGAAGATAATTGAATTATCTCATGGGCTCTTCAATGTCGGAGACATGGGGTCGCTTCTGCATGGGTACAGTGGGCGACCCATGAAAGTAGCTTGCGTAATATTGCGAAAAATGTTAACTAATTGAACAAATAAAGAGACAGAACACTGAATCTAATATAGGTATTTTAGGAGGAGAGAGGCAGATAGATGTTACACGTTATAATAATAATAAATTACATAAAACGAGCACAATTTCGCAGTTGCTTATTTATAGCGCAAACGATGTGATGACATCATCGTATTTGGTCACTTGTTTGTCAATGAGCACATTTATACGCACTTATTTCGCTTATTTTCATCTTACTCGTTCGGTGAGTCAGCACAAAATCTGCAACGAACAGAAGTCTAATTGTGGAATCAAGAAATTCGTGTATTTACGAGTACTGAATGGGTGAACTGAGTGTAAATGTAAACAGACTTGTACGAAATGAATAACAATGAGAGTGATTCTTGTATTGTCATTTTTTCGTCATTGATTCTAATGATTCAGCACTAACATTAAAACTAATGGCTTAAATTTGCATATACATCACATATCATATTTGTTTTCTCAGTTTCGATTGTTCACCTGTGTTTTATGCTACTTGCTGCACTTCAAGGATAATTGCTGCTTTTTTTGTTTTCTTCGAAAATGGCGACGCAATTAACAGTTGCGCGTCACTTAATTGAACTTGACATGGTGGGGAAACGAAGTTTTTGTTGTGTAACATTGAAACAACAAAATGAGAACATCGTTGAATATTAAAAAATTGTTCTGTAATGATTAACGAGGACATTGGCAATGATTACATCATCATTATTGTGGAATACTTGTCATTTCCCCAGCTCGTTAAACCTAATTAACCTAATTAATTCTTTCTCACTATACCCTGTCGCTACTAAACACCCATTGGTCTGATTTCAAAGCCCAGCTGTTTTAAAATTACATCGTTTTGCTGTGGATTGAACCCAAGACTTCCTGTTTCGTAACTGAACGTCTTGAGCACTAGACAACTAGCTTTCCACATCAGACATGCTAAATTAAGTCATATTAGTTCAAACAAAGTGTTTTGCAATAATTTTCGAATGAAATGAAAAAGGCTGCGTGAAAATAGCATTGAAGATATCAACAGGTGCGGCAACGGTTGCAGGAATTTCCCTTTATTCGCTTGGGATAGGCAGAGCTTCAAATTTGTTGATTGCGCAACAATCGCAAACGATGATTACGCAATGTTTAAAAATAGAATCATTCTGCTGACCTACAATGAAGAGGCTCACTTATGTCTACTGAGCATATAGATGAATTTTAATTCAGCGGTCGACTCAAATGTCTCGTTCAATTATTTACTAATTGGAATCTCTTTTCGCGACTTTCTGCCGAGGAAATGGGATGTTTGGGCAGCGAGTTAATGGTTTACTCAAGCTGTTAACAGGCCCTGATAGATGTGTAAACGAATATGCGCCGGGAAACTACGAAAGGAAATAATTTATGTAAATACGCACTGCTAGAGACCAGCGAGGTATTTTCGTAATGGATTAGATGCAAAAATAAGTATTATTTGACTTGCTAATCAGATAGATGGCGGTGGATAACCGCAACGCTGCTGACATTTGCCAATCTGCTTTGCATAATATCACGTTCGCTTTCAAGTGCATTTTCGCCAACGGTAGAGACATTGAGCAGGATTACTCTCCTTATTCATGAAAGTCAGCACTGTATCAGTTACAGTTCTACTAAACAATGTCATCCAACATGCAAATTTATTCACTCCCAATTATTATTCGTATTATTATCAATATTTAGTTCAAGAAGCTCTACATGCCCATGTTTTAGTTATAAATTTCTTTCCACTTTTATAACTTTTTTCCTCGTTAATTTTACTTTTATAAGTGAATTCCCTGGTAGCGCCATCTATATTTCGAGGCAGGAAAGGTTCGAAACATTATCTTCATAAATAACTACATAAAATTTGTGTTGTCCAGAGTCCTTTCCTTTTAGCTGGTGTCCTCATGGTTCTTGTACACCCGTAATTTTATTAAAAACTCATACGAAGTCAATTGTTATGCCCGAATTTGTCTCGGCAATGACTACTGATTTACAGGTTTCCTCCAATTGGAATGCTAGCAATTAACAATGGCGACCCAGTTCACATTGCTGCAATGTGAAGATATATGGCTTAAATATTAACCTTAATCAGTAAGACGCAAATTCGCGTAAAAGGAGAAGCAACAAATTAATTTAATTGGGAATGTATATTTTGAAAACGTGCTTGCCAGATGTTGCAAGCTAAACATGCTTTGTTTTTGTTTGGTTGCGTGATGACGTTGTCATCTTGTTCTTGCACTGCTCATATATCACGTTTATCTTGCTCTTCTTGCTCGCGCCCTGTTTTTATGCGAGAAACTTCGCACCGGAAGTTATTATGAACACTTGAAATAGATGCTGGCCACTTCTTGACGCACTTGTTATAATTCCTTAGCTTTACCAGAGGTTTCCAACCTTTAGGGTACGCATACCCTTGGGCTATGCCAATTTCAATCAAATTGGTATGTTCTAAAGGGGATGGGAACAGCAGATTTTTACTATATCCGTGAACCAGGAAGCACTCCTTGAATAACTTTACTAACTATGTAACTTCTTCTTTCTATCTTCTATATCTTCTATATATATCTCCGTTCTCTTCAAAGCAACTCCAATTCTTGTCTATTTATGATTTATATCGGAGTAATATTCTACAAGGAAGGATATATTATAAGGAGCCATTTATTATTACTAGATCGAAAGTAGTAAACAGAGGAACGATGAAACAACAAACAAATTAATGTTTGTGAGGGTTTGCAAGGTTGAACAGAAGTCGCAGAGTAAAGGAGGGCAGGATAATGATATTGAAGCCGAACCTAATGGAAATTACCTTGACCTCAATGAAATAATATTCGTGCTACTTCCCTCCGCTGGTATGTTCAATTGTGGCTTCTGTTAGAACACAAATAGACCAGTTAACTATCAATAAAGAATTGATGGTGTGCACATTTTTGCGCATGCGCTTTGTGCTGCTTTTAATTGCGCTTATCAGCTATCATTATCTGCGTCCACGATTTCTTTTCGTCGTCATTCAGTGAGCATTTGGCATTCGGATGTGGGTCAGAAGTAGGTGCCTGCCAAGAATGCAAACCATATTTTTACCACGCTTTATTCGACATTCAACTACAGCTAATTCTGTCCTTAATTGGCTATTGCTTTGTGCCCATTTGGCATGTGCTTAAATAATCTATTCAAGCTACATTTTAGCCACGTGATTTTCATTACAAGTGATGTAAACTGTCCGCATTGTGATTTACGTTGATTGCACATATCTTCTTTCTTTCGCCTTTCATGGCTTGTAAATACTATAATCCGTAGGTGGCACCTGTCTTAACAATTTCTTGATCACTAGAACCACGAAGAAACAGGTAGAAAACAATTACAGGCAGATGTCTTCAATGATAACCTCGGCTATTCACTATTTATTAGAAACTTGCGTGTCCAGCGTGTCTTAGGTAGTCTATACCTGGACTTAGGTGCACCGAACAATCACGGGGAATACGTGAGGACCCATCACCATATATCGGGTATTCTCCGTCCTTGCGCCTTAGTTCCCTGGGGTGTTTAATAGCCAGGTCAGGTCATTGGGCATTCCCAGGGTATTTTCCTGTGGGTTTTTGCGTCCTTTCGTAAGATCGCACACGAGGTCATCACAGAGTTCCCCTGTGAGCCATAATCCTAGTCTAGTGTTCAAGTCTGATGGTTACCTCCCCAAGCTGGTGGTTTCTTTTATTTATTTTTACTTTGTCCGTAGAGCAAATGCGGCCAAGAAAATGGATTTTTTTGGGGGACTCAAGGATTAGGTGTATATAAACAGTAGTTGAATTGGTCATCAGAAGAGAGAGAATTTTAGGCAAAATGCCTTTTTGTTTTGATGCAAGGCAAATGAGAAATAATTGAAAATCTATATGTTTGTCGACAAATCAAAGCGATCTGGCTATGTTTTATTTTGCCTAATTGCCAATTTTGCCCTAAAGCAGAATTTTTTAGGACTTGACGTTTAATCCATATACAACTATGATTTTCAAACGGTTTTATAGAAAACCGAGAAAACCTAAATCGCAAAATTTTCTATGCAAATCCATGCAAATCGCAAATTGATAAAATCGCTTCCTCGTATAGAATCTCTCGCAGTTATTAATAATACCGAAGCATCTCATAAGAATGAAGAAGTTGCAAAAATAATGTTGTCAAAGTTTATCCAATTGATTCCGAAAAAGCCAAGTGTTTACCGAGCTCTTCAGAGGCGAAGCTGTTGAAGCCACGGCTCATACCCCAGGTGACTGGCCCATTTTTAAGTATTGTCCTACAACCTTGTGTTGCGTAGAACGTTTAATTTCTTTTTACAAACTTTTGTTTTCCAATCTAATAACAAATTTTACTAAAGACAATTTAAAAAAAACATTTTATGTGGTACGCAAACGCGAAATTTGAGGACATGTTAAACGGCAATTAATTAATCAATTAGCTAGCTTTCTTGGATCTCAGCTAGCTGAGATTTCCCTAAGGAATGTTAGGAGGTCCTTTGGAGGTACCTACATCGTTTTCTTATTCGTGTGAACCATGTTCGTGTGTTCGTATGTATTTACCGGCTTTTTAAGTATTTGCCTAAACTTGCCTAAATCAAAGTTTTGCGTCCTAAATACATGGCTTTTAAGGTCTAAAATAGGGCCTTTTTGGCTGTTTTTTATGTCCTAAGTTCCTCTCTTTAATCATGAGTAAGGTGGTACTTTGGTAAGGAATGGGATTTGAGGACATGGTAAAGATGCAACGAATTGAAACAGGTTTTCCCTCATAAAATCATTTACGAGGGCAGATAAAATAGAAGAGTTGAATTTATTGCTGGAATGCAGCGCTTAAAAATGGATGTTTTGGACTTGCATTTGCGATCACGTTCCAGCTGGGCATAAAACGAAATTCCGCTTGCTGTTTGCAGCAAGTGCATGCGGCACAAATCCACGCCAAGTTTTTAATTCGTGAATGAAGCAACTCATGTGCGACGAAATGTAACCGGCTTTCTGACGTTCACATGCATTGTACCGTTACCTTCTAGCAACATTAGTGAAACATGAAAAATTTCAGCGCACGAATTCAACGCGCCCGCCCATTGTGGGCTTTCGTTACAGCTTTGCCGAACCGCAAACTTATTTCTTGCTGCTTTCACAGGAAATCTCGATTGAATGATTGTCATTGTTCCCACAATTGCCTCTTGTGAACCTCACCGACAACCAATCCAATAAGACATCCAGTCCGGTCGTTGACATTGCGGATGCGTCCGAAATGCCTTTTGGCATTCCTGGCAGCCGGCATTCCGGTCACTAGGGTCGCTGGCTGGGATTTGCAAATGGATCCAGTGCGGAAGGCGAAAGTAGGTCAGCAAGGCTGCCAGGGAAACCTACTTTCAGCCCATGCTGCAGGTCAGCATCACTATAGCCGCATGCCTCGGTTTTCCTTCGCCAGTGGTGGGGGCGGGATGAAAAGCGATCGATGTGCGTTGGCAACTGAATCTCGTCCGCCCAGAAACTCGACAAATATTGCACATTTAACATTTTTATCCAGGAATCAATGTTCTACTTTCTTTCCTACTTTTCCTCACTTTGGAACTTTACTTAATCATTGAAGATTGATTGGGAAATATTTCAAAAATAGCAACTTGTAACAGTTGGAAATAAGGAGTTACAAATTGAACTAGAATTGGCCACCCAAAGGGATTCTGGCAAAGTGGACATATACCAACTACTGCCTACTTTCGATTCGCGCTGTGCCCTTTTGAATTGTTGCCCAGCAATCCATGTTCTACTTTACTTTCCTCCCTTTTCTCACTATGGAACTTTACTTAATCTTTGGAAATAACAAG
>JAOEHK010015265.1:0-10709 GCA_025447835.1 Labidoglobus nevermanni | reverse complement strand
GCCTTTCCTTCCACATTGTCCCAGGAGTACACGGAACATGCCCAATATTTCACTTCGATCGAATTATGTGTATTTTAAGGCGAGATTCCATATATACACACACGGACAGACATACATTCATTTTTATATATATAGATATAAGATAGATAATTGATATACTTTAGCTCAGTCATTTCCAAAGTGGGCGCTACAGCCATTTAGGGGGGGTGGTGATGGCCTCTCTAACTCAGCCATGCCATGGGTTTCCCCGTGCTTATCCCGCCCAGGATAGGCCGGGGTGTCCATGAATAAAGGACGTGCAAATGGCGTAACGGATAAGTCCAAGGAATTCCAGAGTCTGACGATGGACCCGCAGCTATTCCCCGTACTTGTCCTTTGTGCCGGGGGACGGTAAGCAATATTTTTCCCGAAAAGGCGGTGGTATGCTGCTTTAGCTTCAGTATCATGTCTTCAAAAAGAGGTACCGAGCGAGGTTTCCCCAGATGTGACCTTTAATGCGCCCACGACCGTCCTTCATCGATTTAGCTGCGTGTCATATCACTTCTATTACGTTCGTATGGGCACCAGTAACGGGATCCTTGAAATTAATACTGTGGTTCACCTAAGGAATAATATAGCCAGACAATACTAGAGAGTTTTATTCCCTCAACCCAGAATCCTTTTTTTCTAGATAGCACTGTTTGGAAAGAGTTAATCTCATGCTTCTTACTTAAGGAGAACTACTTTGAAGGTCACACGCCTTCTCACTGGACACTATGCTTTCGTCCCGAGTACCGCGGCCTATCAGGCCTATTGTAGTGTGACCCACTAATTTAGAATGCTGAATTACCTGAAGAAACTTTGCTTGAACATAGGTTATGGTGGGCCCTTTCTGGGCCCTTTTCGCATGCTCTGCAAGTGGACGAGTCCACAAGTCCTAATTTACTCAGGTGGTAATTGAAGGGACAATGACCAGTGAGAAGGCCTCTGACCTTTCATAGTTCTCCTTTCGTGAGAATCAAGAGCTCCTTAGCTCTTTTGGTGGATGCCAACAGGAACAGTTTATCTTGCCTATGCCCAACGACATTATCCTTTCATTTACCATTTGTGTCATTTGGGATTAGTGGACTCGTCCACTTGTAGAGCATGTGGATTGAGACCGGAAACGGACCATCGTATTCTATGCACATTTGAAGCGCTTCTTCTTCTTCTCCGGCAGCACATATGGAAGAGGAGCAGATTGGTGCCCCCAGACATACTTGCATACTTGCTTGAATTCATTTTAAATCATATAAGTTTATAACTGATGATAAACTTACACACTGGCAAAGGAAGGGACAAAGGGTGTTGCTACTAGCCCATCCCAAGTAGGCCTGAGCGTCAAGTGCCTTAAAGACTACCTTTGCAAGCAAACCGCCGCTCTCCATAAGAGGAGGTGGAAGGACTTGGCAACACCTTGCCGAGGGCTTGCCTGATTAGGGGAGTCTATAGGAGGATGAATCGGCTCTCCATGTTTTATGTGACTATCCGGCTATGACCAGCATCAGGAAGAAGATTCTAAGATACTGAGACGTTGAATCGGAGGCAACTGCTGTCCTACCCTTTAAGTAAGATCCTGGAACTTGCCTACCACTTCATCTGGCTTTAGGTGTAGGACCTAGGACCCACAATGGACCCAATTAGAGCGGCCTAGGTGCAACGTGTGGCTAGACACGCCTTTTAAAAAAACATGATAAAATTAAGAAGAAAGTAAAGTATCATTCGAATATTGCTAGTTATGTTTCAATTTTTGTAATTATTTTGAAGGAAAATCTGTAATTGTATAACATGTAGGAATAAAATTTGCTGTATCTTTTAATCATAAAGCAGTGAAAGAATTGTGAGTGGCCATGTACTAAATAAATGTAAAAAGAAAGCAAGTTTACAATAGAATTGCTTCACTTGCGCTAATCTTATCAATACATATCGTAAGATGACCTTTCCACCCTCAAGATTTTGTCGAATCGATTCTGCTCGAAGCAATCTCAGATAGTTCAGTTGCTTATTTTGCAGCCTTACAACTGGCTACGAATAAAATTGAATTCGCTGCATAACAAGTTCATTAGTGGACAATAATTAAGTTTTTGTTTAATCATGCAGACGATACTTTATGCAACCGCATATATTATTGCATTTTTTGCCAGTGTCACCAATTGCGAAATCATCAAACTCCACGCCTGTGGTAGGTCTGATTGTTTATTCTATAAGTGCAAAGTGACGAATGAACGTTTCAGAAAACAATGAAGTAAGGAACTGCGCCATTAATGAAGTCAGAATTAGTCCATGCAAGGAAGCCCTAAAGGATCCGCCAATGCCATGCAAATTCAAGAAAAATAAGAATGCTTCCATTGAAATTGACTTCACACCTGGTGATTATTGATACGCGACTGGCATTTGAGAAAAACATGAAAAACAATTGGCAATTATTTCAATTTTTGCAGAATATTCAACTGACAAACTATCTGCGCATATGTACTGGGCAAACGGATTTGCGGATTTGCCATTTATTGGAATGGAGAAAGATGCGTGTAAAACAACTGCTTGTCCAACGGTGGTTGGAGCAAAGCAAACTTACAATTACCAATTGAAAATTGCTTCTTTCTTTCCTCTCAGCACCTACGATGTGAAATTCATTTTCAAGGGCGACAATGATGAGACGCAAAAGTGTTGTTTCATTTATAAAATCAAGATTACAACATAAAAAGGGTTGGGATTGTATAGGACGCCATAAAATGGTCACCATTAAATATCATTTCGCCTATTTTTTCATTACGAGACTATTTTGGAACTACCTTGACCCTAAGGCACATTCTGTTTGTAATTTTGCTGGCAGTACAACATTGCAAAGCAAACTTACAATTACCAATTGAAAATTGCTTCTTTCTTTCCTGTCAGCACCTACGATGTGGAATTTCTATTCAAGGACGACAATGACGAGATGGAAAAGTGTTGTTTCATTTATAAAATCAAGATTACAACATAAAAAGGGTTGGGATTGTATAGGACGCCATAAAATGGTCACCAGTAAATATCATTTCGCCAATTTTTTCATTACGAGACTATTTTGGATCTACGTTGATCCTAAGGCACTTTCTGCTTGCAATTTTGCTGGAAGTACAACGCTGCAAAAGCAAACTTACATTTACCAATTGAAAATTGCTTCTTACTTTCCTCTCAGCACCTACGATGTAAAAATTATATTCAAGGGCGACAATGACGGGACCCAAAAGTGTTGTTTCATTTACAAAATCAAGATTACATCATAAACAGCGTTGGGGTTGTATAGGACGCCACAAAATGGCCACCATTAAATGTCATTTCGCCTATTTTTTCGTTACGAGACTATTTTGGATCTACGTTGACCCTAAGGCACTTTCTTCTTGTAATTTTGCTGGCAGTACAACATTTCAAAGCAAACTTACAATTACCAATTGAAAATTGCTTCTTTCTTTCCTCTCAGCACCTACGATGTGAAATTTATTTTCAAGGGCGACAATGACGAGATGCAAAAGTGTTGTTTCATTTACAAAATCAAGATTACATCATAAACAGCGTTGGCATTGTATAGGGCGCCACAAAATGGGCACCATTAAATGTCATTTCGCCTATTTTTTCATTACGAGAATATTTTGGAACTACTTTAACCCTAAGGCACATTCTGCTTGTAATTTTGCTGGCAGTACAACATTGCAAAGCAAACTTGCAATTACCAATTGAAAATTCCTGCTTTCTTTTCTCTCTGCACCTACGATGTAAAAATTATATTCAAGGGCGACAATGACGGGTCCCAAAAGTGTTGTTTCATTTACAAAATCAAGATTACATCATAAACAGCGTTGGCATTGTATAGGGCGCCACAAAATGGGCACCATTAAATGTCATTTCGCCTATTTTTTCATTACGAGACTATTTTGGAACTACCTTGACCCTAAGGCACATTCTGCTTGTAATTTTGCTGGGAGTACAACGTTGCAAAGCAAACTTACAATTAAGAATTGAAAATTGCTTATTTTTTTCCTCTCAGCACCAATAATGTAAAAATTATATTCAAGGGCTACAATGACGAGATGCAACAGTGTTGTTTCATTTATAAAATCAAAAATTCATCATAAAGAGCGTTGGGATTATATAGGACGTCATAAAATAGTCACCATTAAATATCATTTCGCATATTTTATCGTTATGAGACTATTTTGGATCTACGTTGACCCTAAGGCACTTTCTGCTTGTAATTTTGCTGGGAGTACAACGCTGCAAAAGCAAACTTACATTTACCAATTGAAAATTGCTTCTTTCTTTCCTCTCAGCACCTACGATGTAAAAATTATATTCAAGGGCGACAATGACAGGACCCAAAAGTGTTGTTTCATTTACAAAATCAAGATTACAACATAAAAAGCTTTGGGATTGTATAGGACGCCATAAAATGGTCACCATTAAATGTCATTTCGCCTATTTTTTTCGTTACGAGACTACATATTTTGGATCTACATTTACCCTGGGGCAATTTCTGTTTGCAATTTTGCTTGCAGTACAACGTTAAGATGAACTTTGTCATCATCCAATACAATGGACGCGCTTCGGTTAACGTTTTGAATGCCTACATTGGTATTTGCAGCAAATTACATAACAAACATGAAAAATTGTTTCATTCAGTATTTTCCCTACATTTTCCGGTTGATAAAATATTCTCATCATTAGGCGATACTATGAATGGTAATTAAAATAGCTATCAAAGCCAAATCGAGTGGTGTAACCATGTGAATATCCGTTAGTTTGCGGCAATAAGTATTTTGAGGTCTCTGCATAAATGTTGAGGCTTTCGATATTTAAGCCGTTTCAGCTCATTGGGAATACCTTTAGTTTCGCAGATAATCAGATTAAGTGATGGGACAGGGTGGCATGGACGTTTTAAGGTATTTATCATCCACCTCAACGCGGAGCCGCTTAGCAGAAGTGTGGTAAGAATGGTAAAACGAGTCCGGGCTAAACAATCGCATTGGTTTACCCACAACTGTAGCTAAAAAGCATAACTCAGAATGAAACTTAAGGCATTCGAATGCGGGCATCAGTGCGGCTTATAACAATAATGCGTATAAATACGGTTGGAACGGGTCTGTGAGCTGCTAGTGTGCCCCGGATTGCGGTGTGTCCACTTCTCGCTTTTCCTAATTGCAAGCAAAGATCGTTCAATTACCACAATAGCAGAATGCTACGACTTCTGATTTGTTCCCTACTTGTTGGCTATGGCTTTAGTGAAGTGATTAGTTTTGATGCGTGCAGTAAGTATCTTGTTTATTAATTTAGAATTAAAAGGTACAATTAATTGAAAGAATACCTGTTCCCTAAATAATTGTGGTTTAATATTACAATGCATTTCCTGTGCCATATTTTAATTATTGGCAATGTTTGCGGTCGCCGCAGTGAGCAACACTTCCGCTGAATCGCAAAAACGGATCAAATTATTATGTATTGTTGATGCCATGAAGCTGGCCTTTGATCAACAAATATATACGATGGAATTATCCGATTGTACAAGTCACGCTCGAAACCCGAAATGGATATCTTTACAACATCGACTTATTTGTTCAACAGTGACATGCGAACTATTTCACGAATTGGCGATAAGACAGCAAGCCAGACAGTTTGCAAATGAAGGTATAATAGATTCGTTATCGCTTTGTAGGTCGTGATGCTTCGCAAAATTGTGACGTGTCGGAAGTCCGCATGAGCCCATGCCCAGAAACAGCAGACGCTCAACCATGCAAAGCCAGGAAGAAGACGACGAGCACCTTGGAATTCGACTTCACGCCCGACTTTAATGCGACCAATTTGGCTGCGTATCTCTACTGGGCAACCACGGTCGATTTGCCACTTCCCGGTATGGACCAGAACGGATGCCATTCAGCACCCTGTCCAGTGGTCGCCGGCAAGAGCGAATCGTTCAAATACGACTTGCTCATTTCCCCGGTGTTCCCCGGAGGAAGATACAACGTCAAATGTTTATTAGAAGATAAGGACAATAGCGGAAACCGGTGTTGTTTTGAATTTCTGATTAAAATCGTTGGATGAAGAAGACATAATTCGCAACCAATCTCACAATCTTGCTTACTTAGTTGCCACCATTAATGCAGAGTTGAAACTTTAAATAAATGCAATACAAGTCCGAAATGATATTTTTTAATTCTCAGAATGTTGGCAAATTTCATAATCCAATCCATTTGCACGTTTTCATTGAAATATTGCCGCTTGCGCGACATTAGGTTGCAATTACTTGGCCTGCAAGTGCCATTGCAGCGGGTTCCAGTGTCAGCACCCTCTGGGAGGCAATAAACAGCCCTCATAATTTAAGCGCAGCACATAAAACGTTCCTCTCGGTTAACTCTACAATAAGTAAGATTAAATTTGAAATACAAGCGTAGCCAGCATGCGCGATCTCAATCCAATGATAATAATGAAAACATCTTCAATCAATTTACAGCGGTCGCATGTGCAACTGACACTGACTGTCGTCATATTAATATTTTCTCCCTACGTCTAGCAATGAGTAACGACCTAGCATGATACTGCACTTCATTTAATGAATTTATAATCAACACTTGATATATCGATTGAAGCAAATCCACATGGTTTATAATTAAGTTTAGTGCGTACAAATTGAATTGATTTCAAGTATTTCTATTGACTATTCAGGCTCTTCTTTGTAAGAGTCCAAAGTTGGCAAATTTCTCTTAGAGTGACATAAAAACAAGCTACCCTACCAGCATTATCAAAAATATCAGCAAAAATAATCTGGCTTGAAAACAAGAACTCCTAGCTTCATATATATAATTTCATATGGAAACTAGACAAACCTTGTAGCCGTGTTAGAAAGAGAATGAAGATCTGTATAACGAGGGACGAGTGCAGTAATAAAGGGATGTCATTTAACCCCTTGAATCGTTTTATATTTGACTATTCAGGATCTTTTTTGTAAGAGGCCAAAGTCAGCCAATTTTCCTTCAATTTCACATTTCATCTTAGCGTGAATTAAAACCAAGCTACCCCTACCAACAGGGATAAGGAATTAGCATATATCAGCAAAAATAGTCTGGCTAGATAACAGGAACTCCTAGCTTTATATGGGACCTCCACAAACTTTGTACATGTGCTAAAAAGAGACCGAAGATACAGGTTATGCATTACATCCAATCTGCATAACGAGGGACGATTGCACTAATAAAGGGATGTCATTTAAGTCTTTGAATCGTTTTATATTTGCACACGCTAAGTGATACAATAATAATTGAAAGCTACAGCCGGCATCGATTCGCATTACGCAGCGTATACAAACAGACATATGGGAAGCCAGTTGAATCGTAGGGAGCAAGGGACGGGATATGCACAGACTTATTAGAGAGGCGCAAGTGTTGCTTTCTACAGTGTGGATAATTTGAGTCATGCCGGCGAATATCAACATCATTATTGATCAAAAGACCTACAATTCTAACTAGACTTGTCTCTATACTGAATGAAGTAGTACTAGAAAGCATTTAGGCCGATCGTATATTGGAGACGTAGCACATTTGCTTCCTTTTCGATCTGGCATAAAATGTGTGGTTTTAATAAGTGCTATTACTGTCCCGCCGCTATGGACGAGGATAAATAGAGCTCTGTTAGGGCGCGACTGGGCGCATCCATCAACAATGCACTCACTATTTCTAATAAGGGAGTGCACGCAAAGCCAGATTAGCAGTGGAAAAAATACGTGCGATTGCGAATGCGTACCGCACAATGGTGCACTATCCGTTATCAATACATCCATGTCCGAGCGAAAGGAAGGAAGCAAGTGCAATAAATACATATGGATAGCAGAGGATTACGCAAGATTCTATATCTGTTTATTTGTCTCCTCGAGCAGTCATGAGAGAACGAATTACTCCACCACCAACTACACTAATTACTGTCTTTAAATCCAAGGGCAATTAGTCGAGTCAATTAATTCATGATCAACCATAACTTTAATCTTTGCCATTTTTCAAATAAACTTCATTTTGGGCATTGGTTCACACAATTTGTTTCAATCGCTGTCAACTCAAAGTTCTAAGTAAACAACTGCCTTGCAATTGACAGTGAATTCAAGGAATTCTAGGTCCCCAGTCATGAAGCATTTGCCCTCATCTTATGGAAACCAATTACCAGAAATGCTCGGCATTGATAATTGCAGAAAAGTTCGGTCTATTTAGGGCAGGGGTTGTAGGATGTGGCAACACAGCCGATCGAGAGTCTAGTGTTAGCTAACCTAGAGACACGTTGTAAGCTGTTGATCATTAAAGTCTAGAACCAAGAACTATACCTTGAGAATCATTTATTACTCGCACCCCAACATTACAGAGGTCTGAATTTTTTTTGTAATACCGGAACGGGGGGAACGGGGAATACCCGTGGTAATCAGCACATCTATTAAGTGTTTTCTGGAACATCTGGACTCCTATCAGGCAGCCATGAAACTGATCGGAAATTAATTGACTTTAGTGTACGATCCGATATTAAATTTGATCATGAGAATATAGAGAACGCAATTAAATTAATGCACTTTGCCACAATCTGCTCTATAGTAACCAGCAGCCACAAATAGCAAATATTGTAGATCGCAACTAATCCCGATGCGCGCCTGAATCCTGCCGGAGGCTGCGATCGCAGTCGCCTGTATATTTTGATCGGCTGCACAATTTTGATAAATGCCTATCCATGAGATATGGCTGCGCGTCTGCACTAACATTGCGATCAAACTTTACGACCCCATCTGGAATTGCTTTGCATAACTTACTATGCACCTGCAACACCCGAGTGCATTTGAGCCAGGCGTCTTCAATTTCGATGCACCTGAACACTCGGCCATTTGACAGGACATCCAGCTTTGCTCTGGAGAGCCGCAATCCGATTATGTTACCTTTAAAACTTGCTACTTCAGACATGTGACTGGCTTCATTAGCAGCAGGATAATGACGCCAAATTTCAGAATAAACTTGAAATTTGAACGCAATTGAACAAACGCAATGAGGGCGCATTTAGCTAGACGACTATGCTAATAGATAATCTTGAGCTCATCTTCTCGCGTTTACCCTTTTCGTTTGCATATTCATCAGCATTTTTTGCACCCGCAGCCGGAATCCAATGTCAGTTGCACATTGTTATTGTTGCAGTGGCTTCCGCTAGACGTCGCCATTCAATAATGCGGGCTTTACGTCACCGGTTTACGCAGAGGGTTGCTGCGGGAATCTCACCCCTGACCGCATGCATGCTGCGACCGAATACATTTCAATTCAGCGGCGAAAGCAAAGAAAACAAAAACTGGACATGCACTTAGCCACGACAACGTGCATGGCGCCAGTGAGGTTGATAAGGGTGCATCCGGGGTTAACTAATTGTATTCTTTCACACTGCATTTTTCATTCGGATTACATGATGATGTATTTGGCGGCCATTATTTGCTGAAAATCCATTTTTAAGGTTATTTCGAGAAATATTCATTAATTCTCAGTGTTTTAAAAATAATCGATCAATAAACGCAGTGAATATGGCGTAATTTGTCCGGGAATGACAATGGGTGATTGCCAGCCGCCAACGGGGGTTGTATGTGCCATAAATTCACATTAAAAGTGTAACAGTCAGTAATGGCCGTTGGCGGCTGGCAAGCAAGGCGGGTGTTTACGCTACATGCAATTAAAGCATTAGGAAATGTCGAAGGTCGAGGGTGGAACGTATGAGGAGGAGGTTAGGCCCACTTTGCACGATCCCCAACAACAGGAGGGTACACTAAATGCCTGCCATGACCATTCCAATCGATCGATTATTTCAATGCGATTCCGCATGTTTAGCCCAAAAATTAGTTGGCTACTTGTTCCCGGAAGCCACGCATCGCTGCGAGGTGGTTGCACAATGAACAAGGGCGTCTATTATGCGTCAACAATGTGGCGCGGCTTCCGTGCGCTTTCCAGATGGGCGATTTAAGGGCGCATTCGCGCATTGCTCTCGCACATTCGGGGGGTGGCTGTGCGACGTCATGTCGCATTGTTGCGATACCAGATTGGGACGACAGGGGCGCGGACGCGCGCACAAAAAGCGACAAGATAAGGATGCAATTGAACATGGGACTGACGTTTCGTTGATGCCAACAAAAAGCAGGCAAATGTTGGGGGATGCAGCCCAATCCGCGGTTTTATTGTCGACACGTGCACGCCACGCGACTGCGGCAAATTGATAGACTTGCCAACATTAATTTATTATAATTTATGATCATTAAGACGCGCAACTTACCTAAACTAACAACAACCCGAGATATATTAAATTCAGATTCGTTTGAAATAACAGAAATTTCATAAAACTGACGAGAATATTAGAGAGCTAATAAGTTAATGACTAATCTATATATGTAAAACTGCAAACCGATTGCTAACAGGTGCAGATGTGCAAATATGTAGTTGTGAACTAAACTATGAAAATCTCTACGTAGCTTTCCGCATTGGGACTGGTCGCAGAAATGAGTAAGAATTCAAACATAACCTTCTTTCGGCTAATGTCAGGCAATAAGGTAATAAAATTCCCATTAATTAATAGCCTTGGCTATATTCTCAAGCCGTCCGAGTGTGGTCACTGACGATCTAACTGGACGCGTGCAAGCGAAGCTGAGGACCATGGGCTGACGATGA
>JAOEHK010015254.1:0-10713 GCA_025447835.1 Labidoglobus nevermanni | reverse complement strand
GCTTACAAAGCGCCAAAAATCTCCACCACCAAAGACATCGACACCGCGGTTGATGCCCTGACCAGCGACATCACGACAACCATCGCAGGGGCGACGCTTAAAACACCCGCGCATCGCACGTCACACCGCCTCCCCCGCGACATCGCGAACTTGGTCCGCATCAAAGCCGCATGCTTCGCGACTGGATGCGCCACGCTCCACCCGGCTTAAAACCGTTTCTCAACCGGATCCAAGGCGATATCCGCGAACGCCTGAAAACTCATCGCTCCGCACAGTACGACGACTTCATCGCCGAGGCGGACGGGAACCCGCACTCCACTTAGAACGTTATCCGGAAAGTTTCCAAGAATTGCCCGATAATGCCGCGCCTAAAAACGGCCTCCGGCCGGGTCGCGTCCATCGACAGCGATAAGGCAGAAGTCCTGGCTGAATCGCTCGCCGCGCAATTCAAGGATAATCCGTCCTCCGACGCTCTGAATCATCAATATACTCCTCAGTTCGGGACTATCTTACCTCGCCCGCGTCCGGTAACTTCCCCCACGCGAACCCGGATGAAGTGTTCAGCCTCATCCGACTTACCAAACCGCGCAAGGCTCGAGGAACCGACGGCGTTTCTAACAAGGCCCTATGAATTCTACCGAAGATGCACATCTCGGGACTCACAAACATCATAAACGGGATGATGCGACTGGGTCACTTCCCACCGCAGTGGAAGCCAGCCTCGGTCATCTTGATCGCGAAGGCTGGTAAACCCCTCTCCAACCCCAGCAGCTACCGGCCGATCAGCTTGCTCTCGACCATCAGCAAAATAGCTGAACGCACTCTTCTCTCGCGACTGCAAGAGTTCGCCGACGAACACCACGTCATCCCCGACTGCCAGTTCGGATTTCGTAAATCCCACGGGACGGGCCACCAACTCCTCCGCGTCACGGAATTCGTCACGAACGCGCTAAACAATCGCCACCACACCACAATGCTTCTGCTGGACGTCCGGCAAGCATTCGACCGAGTTTGGCACGACGGACTCGTGCACAAACTAAGCATGCTCCGCGCACCGCGGTATCTAATACTGTGCTTAAATTCTTTCCTCCGCAGCCGTATGTTTCAGGTCAAGGTTGGTACCTCACATTCCCGCACCATGCAGTGTGAACATGGAGTCCACCAGGGATCAACCCTGTCCCCGCTACTTTTCAGCATCTTCTGTCACGATATGCCCCAGTCTGGCTCTGTCGTCGCCACACTTTACGCGGACGATATTGCCCTTTTAAGCTCAAGTAGCTCTTTCACACTGTCGAACCTCTACATCGACAGCCACCTGCCTACCCTTCTAGATTGGTAATCAAGACGGCGTCTAGTCATCAACGAGTCGAAATCGGAGGCCATCTGCTTCACTAACAAACGCACTCTTCTCCGCCTCCTTCTCTACCGCGTAAGGCTTAGCAGCTAGTATAGCATAGAGCCATAGAACGGCCATTGCATAAGGCCGGGGTTTAGTTGGTCGGTCGAGGATAGCACTGCCTTCAGCTGCCTGTCCGAGCGGCCAGCCCCACATATGGACAGCGGGTTATTACCGTGCATTTGTGCATTTACCTTTAATCTCTATAAAAAAATTAAAAAAATTATTTCACTAACGGCATTCACGCTTTTAGGTTAGAGAAATAATTGAAAGTTGTCGTTTTGCCATTTCCCGAAAATCTATCAAATCTCTAGGGATTTGATTGATTTCCTAATTTTGCCATTTCCCTGCGACATATACAATTGTATAAATATAATATATACCCAGTACTTTTTTCATCATGACGACCCCGAGTTAGCGAATAACCCCGATATAACGAATTTTTCAGTTCGATCCCTTGAAATTCGATATATCGGGGTTTTCCTGTATTGCGTTTATAGTTTCTTCCTTTCTTTTAGTGAGGGTCCAGTTTACACTTGCGTACATGACGGATGGTTGTATGATACTGTTGTGTATTCGTTGTTTCACCTCTTTTCCTATTTCTTTGTTTCCTAGAATTGCATTGTTTTGCGCGTAATAGATTTTTGTTCCACAGAAAATAAAAATGTTGGACAATTGTCCGTGTGCGCAAATATATCCACGCGCAAATGTCCGCGTGGGGAATAGTCCGCGAGCGGAATTGTCCGCATGTGCAAATATCCTGCAGGGAATAATCCTAGTTGGGATTTGTCTTTGGGCAATTGTCCTACGAGCAATTGTCCTGTGCGGATATGTCCTAGGACCGGTATTGAAAGGCAATATTAAAAATGTATCTTACATGTGGTCACGCTCCGATATTCGAAGTCTTGCCATATTTTGGGCAGGGCAACGTGCTCTCCTCTGCAAGCAAGCACCTTTGTGATAATTTCGCCAAATGATCCTGTTTTGGCGAAATGTGGCAAAGTTTGTATATGTCGGTAGTTTCAGTTGTTCACCCATTGCCAAAAGAGTTAGTTATATGTATAAAAGTTGATGCGCAGAAGATCTAAGTTGATACGTTGTTACGCAATATTTATATTTTACGCAGAATCTCTGTTGATACGCAATATCTTTGCTGGTGCGTAGAATCTCTGTTGATACGCAATATCTGATGCGCAATATCTCTGTTGATGCGAAGAATCTTCCAGAATCTATCTCATTGCATAGGATAAATTGGAAGTACGCAACATTGTGCAATAATATGCAATTGTACGAGGTGAATGGGTTAATACGCAACAATGCGTAAAACTACGCATTAGATAACGCAACAATACGCAATATATAAGATGACGCACGGCAGCAAAGATAAGAAATGTCGATGCGTAAATCGTAAACAACGTGATAGGATGTGGCGCAATTCTTATTTACGGAAGGTATAAATAGAGATAAGTCCGAATATAGAGAGAAGTCGTCGTCGAAATCGACAAAGATAAGTCGACATAGAGAATGTAAAAGATAAGTCGACATAGAAAATGTAAAAAGTCAAGTCGACATAAAGAACGCGAAAGAGAAGTCGACAAAAATAAGTCGGAAAGTCGCCTAGACAAAACGCGAAAGATAGGTCGAGAAGTCGGAGTGTCCGAACATAGAAAAGTCGGAGTGTCCGAACATAGAAAAAGTTGGAGTGTTCGAACACAGAAACAGTCGGAGTGTCCGAACATAGAAAGGTCGGAGTGTCCGAACATACTGAAATTCCTGAAATTTGTAAAGGAATAAACCATGCATTTTTCTTTGAATAAAGTGTGTACGAAAAAGTGAATATTTGCGAATAAACTAAACTGAATAACATGGAAGACTCTACTCCCGGACTCCCAAGCTGTGTGCCACGGGGATTACGAGCACCTTGATTCACCACTCACCACCCACACTTAGCGACCGGATGTCACAAAAAGGTAACCGGCGCAGCCGGATTGCCATGACTAGCTCAAAAACAGCAAGTACCAAGATTTGCGCACGGGAGAATCAAAGTCGAAATATACGTGTGCCGACTCAAAAATTTGTAGATTAAAGATAGTACAGATTATAAAAAATATCAGTATTTTGAAAGCGATATTTTCCATAACAACGTGCTTACCAAAACTAAGCATGCAGGGGAATCACAAAAATATCAAGGACCATTTGGTAGTAAACTCGACTTGAGCAGTGTATTTCTATTGTAATAATTTGAAAATTAACCTGTAAACAAATTTTATGTTATTAAATGTATCAAACGTATGTTGTGTTTGCTTTAAATGTCGCAGGGAAACGGCAAAATTCGCGATTCAAATCCCTTGAGATAAAGACTGACCATGCAGTGATCGGCATTTTGCTACTCACGGATCACTTCAATGTACACCCATACCTCATTTTGCGTCGTTGTTACGTTCCAAAAAAACACGACGCAAAGTGAAACGACGCAAAGTGAATTAAGATTTTCTATAGCAAACCATATAAAGGTAGAAGATAGGTTCCAAGGTTACGAAAATATGAACTAAACATGAACTAAAATAGATCTTAAAAAAACAAAAATAATATAAAATTGGTTTACATAAAGGTATTCAATTAAAACCAAATATACTGTTCAATTAATTTATGAAAAAATAATAATGAATCACTGTCTGATGAGTCCATAGCGGCTGTTGTCGTAAGTCGGCTTTCGTTCACAAAAAATTCATCCAATGTTTGCTGAACAGCTTTTTTTTCAACGTAAAATAAATTTCCTTGTAGCAATTGATATTCGTAGCTACCGCTTGGGACAGTTTAAAAATTCTTTCGCTGTCAGGATCGTTTTTTTTAAATCTTCAAAGCTTCGTCAATCAAACACATCGCGTGGGAAATTTGTTTGAAGGTCAAATTTTGTTCCTTGGAGACTTCTATGGAATCGTCACTCTTTTCATTAGCAAATTGCAATTCCAGTTGCAATAGTTCTTCATTAGAAAATTCTTGATTGTGCGAACTTTAAATTAGCAAAACACGGTGAAAATAAAACTGTATGGTTTTGATGGCAATACGCAGTTAGAAACAAGTATTGCCATGTTATGAGAAAAGAAAATGGCAAAAAAATTACAGACTCGAACCCATAACGACGCAACTTCGAAAATCTAACGACGCAGAGTGAAAATTAGTACTAATTAATCAGCGACGCAACTCCGAAACAACGCAAAACGAAACGACGCAAAGCGAGGTATGGGTGTAATTCGCAAAATTCCGCGTTACGGTGAGTCGACCTTTTTTTTAGAGATTTATTTATTTATTTATTTATTCATTTAACGTTAATAAAAACAGGCAACTCATTTGCCAACTTACATATTTGAACTAAGGGTCGGACAAGATTTGATCTGAAGTATTGAATATTGAAGGTACTCACTGTTCTGAGGCGTCTACATGGCGCTGTCAGGCCAAGTGTTGACAGTAAGTCACTAGACTATTGGATTGACACATAGGCCATGCAGAAATTTTAACTTGGCATGATCTCTCCGCAGGTTTAAGCTTGGGTGGCCAGTACGTAAGAGTAGCTCATTATAATCATAGCCACGCTCTGGGTAGGTACCACATAGTGTATAACATAAGTATTTTAAAAACTTTCTCTGAACTGACTCAATACGGAGAGCATGCGAGTTGTAGTTGGGAGCCCAGACAACGGAGCAGTACTCAAGGCGACTACGCACAAAACAGCGATAGAGTATTCGTATAATATACATCGAAAAATTGACTCAGCACCGGGAGTCGAACCCGGTGCCGAGTCAATTTTTCGATGTATATTATACGAATATTCTAACCGCATTGCAAAATGTCAAATCTGGGAATGAATGTGCTTAACATTCTCTATACTCCAGCGATAGAGTGTTTGAAGTGCTGATGCATTATTCAGACCTTTAGAAGCTCGTATAATGAATCCAAGCATCCGGGTAGACTTATTGCACATATCATCGATGTGAGGTAGAAAATTCAGACAGCTATCGAAAAGGATGCCGAGGTCGCGTGCCACATCCTGCACGGTTAATACAGTGCCATTGATGGTATATGAAAACCGAATTCTGGTGTGTTTGCGTGTGTACGCCACAATAACACTTATTTGTATTTAATGATAGCTTATTCAAATTTGACCATGTAGCGAGCAAATCTAAATTTGATTGAAGTATGCACGCATCATTAACTGAAGTTATCACATTGTAGATCTTGACATCATCAGCGTAGGCAAGAACGCGGCAGCAATTACTCCTGAGGATTTCGAGCAGGTCATTGATAAAAATAACGAAAAGTAGTGGACCCAAGTTGGAGCCCTGAGGCTCCCCAGAAGTTGTGGCAAACTTGAAAGATTTCACGCCATTGATTTGCACATATTGCTTCCTATCGGATAGATAAGAACGAAGAATAGACAGGAGATAGGTATCGACGCCTAAGCGCTCACATTTCTGTAGGAGAATGGACCACTGCACACAATCGAACGCTTTTGAAAAGTCTGTATAAATAACATCTACTTGGCCATTAGAGTTCATTGATCTAGCCAGGTACTCAGTTTTGCAGGTAAGGTTCGTCGTGGTGGACCGACCTGGTAGGAACCCGTGCTGATATGGTGAAATTCGGTGGCATACTTGATTGTAAATTAACCGGTGGACGCATGTTTCAAATACCTTGGCAAAGTTATTTAGGATGGCAATAGGCCTGTAATTCAAGATGTCATGTTTGCTGCCCTTCTTGAGGACAGGACATATGCGCGCAACCTTCCACTGAGAAGGAAACCTCCCTAATTTAAATGCAAGATTTTTTTGGTTTTCTTTATTTGTTGAATTACTTGAATCAGCTCTTCTATTGAGCTCTCGCAAGCATTTTGAAACAGATCATAAGCTTAAGTAAGGGGTGGACATCCTCTCCCACCATTGGGCGAATGTCATTGTAGTGTGGAGGTCCTTAGCTAGGCCTTTCATATTGTTGTGCCAGTGTTCGCAGTTCTCTGGAGTGTTTGCGCTTTAGACCTCGTCTATGATCCTTGAATAGTTGTTAGGTGAAGTTGAGTGCTACCAGCACTAACTGGATCGCGAGCAGAATCTCGATAAGCTCCGTTGTTGGTGGGGTGTTGTTTATCTTGACAATGTTGTTGGCATCTCCGCTCGCGTCATCGCGTCATCGCGTTTGGAGACTTGCGTACCCATTTCTTTTATCAGCTGTGCCCGCTACTTGGTTTGTACTGTAAATAGAATGGTGTGGATCATTGCTATTTAAATTCACTGACCTGCTGTGTCAGATAGTGTGAGGGGGTCGATTCTCTTCAGTCTGTTGTAACGTGTAGCAATCAATATTTTTCTTACAGCCGTGTTTGGATGTGTTGAAAGGTGTTTAGAATAAGCACTTTAGTTTAAGTTTCACATGTTAGAATAAGCACTTTAGTTTAAGTTGCACATGTTTAGAATAAATATCCGGCGCATATCGATTTCTCCATGCAGCAACCGGCGTTTGGGCTCGGCGTTGCCTGCCATCCCCAACCGTACACATTGTAGCGTTGTCATGGACCACTTGGCAGCGACTACTTGGGTTTCTTCGGGGAAGTCTTCGGAGCGACCCCGATCGGATTCCCAAGCCGCGCCAAATGCTGCACGTCTTCATGGAAGTCTTCGGAGCGACCCGGATTGGATTCCCGAGCCGCGCCAAATGCTGTGCCACTTCGCGGAGGGCGCCGGAGCGACCCCGATCGGATTCCCGGGCCGCGCCAGATGATGAACTGCTTTGGGACGCCTTTGGAGAAACCCTGCTCGGGTTTCCACGTCCCGCCAAGTGCTCACGAAGGGCACCTTATAAATGTGCAAGTTGGAGGGCTGGAGACACGATAAGTAGCGAGAACCAGGCAGCCGAGCCCAGTATCCGAGTCGACAGTTGCAACGCAAAGGTTCACTGTCGTCTTTTCGCGCTACATCTCCCGAGCGAGATCGCAACCTCTATAAGTACGCCGTCAATAAAGTTTATACACTCACTAGTTTGACTAAATTATACATGGTCCTTCGATCCGGATCGCGTAAACCTCCAACAATCGATACGCCTAGTGCTACGAGGAATACGGATCACTTCGCTCGGCTCACCAGCATCACCTCATCTGCCGCACGAACCGCGCACGCCAGTAACTCCATCATCATTCGTCAAGGTCCAGCGTGCCAGCCTCCGGCGATAGCCACGAAATCGTTGGTGAGTCCCTCAATCTACTTGTCTTTCCCGAGTTCATTCGTGCCTGTGCGCAATGTCGAAAACCGTCGATCGGAAAACCCTAATACGTAAGCGTGGCGCCCTGAAGGCCCGCTTAACTAGCGCAAAGTCCTATCTCGATAGAGCGGCCCGCGAAGTCAATCCTAATCAAGGTAAGGAACTCCGCGCGCGAATAAAGGCCTTAGAGCCCATCCTAGAGCTGTTCAATCACCTCCAATACGAAATCGAAATCACGCTTCCCGAAGGCGATTCCCTTGAACCAGAAACTACCGAAAGGACCTCCTTTGAAAACGATTATTTCGCGATTGTTCCTGAGATGGCAAGCCTATCGGACTCAATCTCGGACGCGGGCACCCAGCCGCGCACGAATGCGCTTTCTGAATCTGGGTCAAATCAGGCAGTGAAACTGCCGAAAATTACACTGCCTACCTTTTCTGGGGAAACCACCGCATGGCTCGAGTTTCGCCACAAATTCGAGGCCTTGATCCATTCAAACCCGAGCTTGACCGAGATTCAAAAGCACCATTACCTACGCGCCGCGCTCGAGGGAGAAGCCTCTCTCTTGCTATCCTCCCTAGAATTCACGGCGGAAGCTTACGATCGCGCCTGGACCCTGCTCTATGAGCGATACAATAACACAAGGTTGCTAACATATAACCACATAAAGTCACTTTTCGCGTTAGAGCATTTAACCAGGCAATCGGCATGTGGGTTGCGCAATCTGCTCGCGAATTTCTCCAAGCACCTTGCCGCACTCAAGTCGCTACAAGAGCCAATAGATAGCTAGGACTCCCTCCTGATCTATCTAATCACCTCGAAATTCGATAGCACAACTGCCCGCCAATGGGAAGAAAGCCACGTCGGAAATAATAGGCCAACCCTCACTTTCCTCCTCAATTTCATTAGGGCAAGGGCGACAATTCTCGATTCGGTCGAAATCAAGCTGCCAGGTCGCGCGGCGTCACAAGCAAACGCAAGACTGCCGAAGCAGCAGCCACGCAGCTTCCTCGCGGCCAAAGCTCAATGCGGTATTTGCGCACGTGAGCATTACACGTCCAGGTGCCCGGACCTGTTGAACGTCAACGACAGTGATAGGCCTACCCTGGTCAAGGGCAGGCACCTGTGCACTAACTGCCTGCGCGCCGGCCATGGCTACAAGAGTTGCAATGCATCACACTGCCGGATGTGTCAGAAAAAAACATCACACATTGCTTCACCCGCAGCAGGCGCAAAATGCCGCCAATGAAATCGCTCAAAATCCGGAACCCGTCGCGCTCACCTCACGGCTACCCAACACTTGCGAAGTAGTGCTAGCCACCGCGCAGATAGCGGTGCGTAATGCTAGTAACAAATTGCTCATACTGAGGTGCTTGCTTGACTCGGGCGCCCAATCCGACTTTGTTGCCGAGCACGCTGTCAAGCTACTTGGCCTACCGATCACTGAGACCAACGATTTGATCAGCGGCATCGGAAACTGGCAATCCGCGATCCAGGGCCGTTGGCACTTACGGATCGAATCTCTACAGTATACTATGGCGTTGGAAACGCACGCGCTCGTCATACCGGAGATCACTGGCTATTTGCCGTCCGCGCCCATAAGAGTCCAAGATATAGGCATTCCGAACCATATTCGGCTTGCGGATCCGCAGTTTCATGCCCCTGGGCACGTCGACATCTTACTTGGCGCGAGATGGTTCTTCAAACTTCTTAGCGTAGGCCAACACCAGCTAGCCCCGCATCTCCCCTTACTGCAAAAAACTCGCCTCGGCTGGATCGTATCCGGCCCCCTTCATGGGACCGGAGCCCAGATACAACGCACCTTTAGCGTCGTGCTCCCGAGCCCTCAAACTGAAACCGACGCAATTCTAAAGAGATTTTGGGAATTCGAAGATATACCGCGAGTGCAGTTCCAATCCCCGGAGGAGCGGTTCTGCGAGACCCACTTCACTGAAAATTCCGAACGCTGCGCCAACGGGCAATTCATGGTTCGCATCCCATTCAAGGCGCCCATAGAACTCGGCGGATCATATGAGATAGCACGCCGCAGGCAATTTTCTATCGAAAGAAAGTTCCAGCGCAATCCAGAGCTTAAGGCCAAGTATCATGCCTTCATGCGCGAATATCTCGCACTGGGTCACATGACCAAGCTCCGCGAACCTACCTCTCGGCAGGACGGCTATTATCTACCGCACCACGCCGTTCAATACGTCAATAGCACCACCCCCAAGCTTCGAGTGGTATTTGACGGCTCCGCCAAAACGACCAAAGGCAAATCCCTAAATGATTATCAAGCCGTAGGCCCGGTAATTCAGCGAGATATATTCTCCAATCTAATAGGATTCAGGCTCCACCAATACGTGGCACGCGCTGACATACGGCAGGTGCTCATAGACCCCGCTCAAAGGAAATACCAACGCATACTTTTCAGATTTAGCGAGAACGAATCCCTCACAACCTATGAGCTAAACACCGTGACGTACGGCACGGCCAGTGCTTCCTTCCTGGCAATACGGTGCCTGCACGTCTTAGCTGATCACCACCGCGACCGGTACCCAGGCGCGTGCGAGCAAATAAAATCCGATTTCTATGTCGACGATTTCTTGACGAGCTCCGACTCCGTAGCGGAACTGGCAACAAGATGCATGCAAACTCGACAAATATTGCTGGAAGGGGGCTTTCCCCTCGTGAAATGGAACTCTAACGCAAAGGAAGTGCTGGTAGCAATGCAAGAAAGCGACGCCGCACAACAGGACGTAGTGTTCGCGCCTGAGGCCAAGCTCTTAGGACTGACCTGGAGCCCGTCCTTGGATAGCTTCTCATTCCAAGTCGCTGCCACTTGCATGAAGGCTATTACCAAGCGGTCGGTCTTGTCCGTCATAGCTAGGATTTTCGACCCGCTCGGACTGTTAGCGCCTTTCATCATTCGGCAAAAATACTGCTACAAGCCATGTGGCTGGAACGGCTTGCTTGGGACGAATTTATTCCTATGCTAAATTGGTGACCCCGACCATGGTTAGCAACGCCATGATAACACGTTGGAGGAGGCAACAAGATCTTTTCGAGCA
>JAOEHK010015243.1:0-10715 GCA_025447835.1 Labidoglobus nevermanni | reverse complement strand
CTGCACTGCAAAAATTAATAGGGGCCCCATGGTTAGAATTCGCTTCCAGGCCCCAAAAATGAAGTTACGCCACTGCGCTAATAATTTCTTTTCCTCCTCCTGCATCATTATGCGCGTTAATCATCTTGAAATGCAGGTGGCAGGTCAGATTGCGCGTCTTCGCGGATGATCTCGCTCGTTTCTGCTCTCACTCTAGTGCAGCCGCCAACAGCGGTGAAATCCTGCCGCTTTCTGCACGGCGAATTCGAATCCTTTGCACTGGCAAGAATTCGCATTCCGTCAGAGACCGGCTTGATGCTCTCGCCATCGAGAACAATGCATGAAGGCGAACAAGAAAATGAACGCCCCCAGCGACTCGCTGACCTATTGACGCACGGCTCGCTTTCGAATTGATCGATGATTGATCGATTGCAGACGATGAATGTCGGCTGCCGTTTGGGACACGATGGGCAATAGCGGCAGCCACCATTCCGGCAATCAATCGTCGTCGACGCCGACGTCTTCATCGCACCGGCCCAGTCCGACGCTGCACCTGGATATCGCCGACATCGACGAGTGGACCTTATCCTTCCCGCGCTCTCCCTATCAGCATAAGCTTGTCGTGCCCGATCGCAATGCGCACCAACGTCTGCGGCCCACCGGAAACGGCGAGATTCTGCACGCTGGCGGCACAATCTCGGGCCGAAATCAGCACTGGCCCGGAGTCTATCGTTCCAGCAGTATTCCCGCCGTACGGCAACGCTCCAGGTCACCTTCAGCAGCATCCAATGTCCAGCAGCAACAGTTCCGGCAGCATAGCCAACAGCTCGGGTCAACTGCGGCGAAGAGTCGTTTCCCCATGCACTACCACCAAGGGATACCCAGAGGTTTCCCGCCATCGCAACGAAAGGACCAGGTTACGCAGTATTCATTGACCATAGCGATATGTGCAACATTAGGGTGGTGTTTAGATGAAGCGATTCGGCTCCGAACCTAATTTGCGCGCTCCCATCCCCAAACCAGACGAGGAGATGGACAGATTCAAAGGGCGCAAGAAATATCGCGCGCCCCAGCCACCGGTAATGGCTGCTTTATCGTCGGTTTGTATAAGCTACTTCAGTATTTCCCAATTTTTCTTGCCCCGTAGACCCCTTTTCGTTGGTTTTCATAGACCTCTTAATGGATGCAGTAGACAAGCATGGGGAATACCCGAGGTTCCAGCCATTACTAGTATTTAGGCCCTGGTGACGGACAAACACGGGGAATACCCATCTTCGAAAAACGGAACCCTGGGTATTCCCTGTGCTTGTTCGCCAGCACTGCCTACGTGTACGCGATTGGCATATTCCACCCATGAAGTGTCATTGGCCTCTATTCACATCTCTTAGACCCCCAATTTCTTGTCTCGTTGTTGTGGATACCCTGCAAGTCGAAATCGACCATTTAGGGAATCACTGTGCTATATTGAAATGCGTTGTGGAACATCTGCGTTTGGTCCTAGGCTGACCATCGACGCAACGAATTCGATGATTCGGACGTTCTGGCAGCGGGATCCCCAATACGACGCGCACGCCTGTTCAAGACACGTGCGGAAACGAAGAAGAAACTCTCTAGTCCTCTACTACTTCGTAGACGTTTAGCCCACGAGGGCCCATTAATGACGCATCAAAAGTATAAGTCCACTGAGGCATTGTTCAGCAGCGCTGAAAACTGTGTCCTTCCACCATCCCGTTATTCGAAGGATGGCAGAAATAACAAGTCAAGTCAGCAATTATTACAACCGCAAATGCAGAGAACACGTAGTTCACCAGAATTCCAAGCTGAACTGAAACAGGTCACTAGTCGGCTAGGAAACCTGCGGCGACAAGCTGAACATACAACCGAAAATAAATTGAATATCAACATGGAGAAGATGAGAACTGGAGGACAATCATGTTTAACATCCTTGAAGGAACGGTCGCCTGCATCAGGCAAGGGCTCAACAGCAAACGATTTCCCGCCCAAAGTCAAGACATTCTATTTTGGAATGGAGGCGACCCAGCAAATACCGAATTCAATTGGATCGGATAACTCGAGTGAATCGGAACCGGAACAAGGCACCCCGGATATTTCGCTTCAGTTGCGGCCGATTCTGCCCAAGAAACAGCTGGAAATACCGCGTTTCTCTCCGGCAGCCGCCTGGAAACTACTTTCCGCCATGGACGTGAATGTCGCCGACAGCACCTTGGCCAGCGAAGATGGATCCCTATTCATTGAAGAGCGCATCGAAAAGATTCCTCGGGTACCGCCACCTTATCGAGAAATGCTAATTGGTAGCCGATCAAATCATGACAAGTCTGGAGACTCGGGCATTTCGGGTGATGAAACGCCCGATGCGGTACTGCCCAGTCCCAAGCCTCGAGGAATGTCGTGGACGCCGCAGCAGGACCTGGGCGATGATTCTAGTCTTGAAGAGGGCTCCCACTTGGAGCTACATAACGACATGAAGTATCCCGCACGGCCACATGTGTTCAGTTTGTCGCTGCCGCGGGACAATCAGTTATCTAGCTACATCAACGACAAAAACTTTCTACAACCCTACTCCAGCTTGCAGAAAATGAAAAGATCCATGTCGGGTGTGCTGGGGTCGTTTACAAAGAAAGAGGTCGATGTGGAGTCATCCGAAGGCGGCGAAAACTGGTTCCTCAGTCGATCTGCGCCCAACTCGTTGAATAATGGATTCAATTCATTGGAGGGGCGACGCACTGGCAAAGCGGAAGAGGCTGATGGTCCAAAACAAACCCGGCGGATTATGTACCTTCCGCAAACGAGCACCGAACGCACAAGGAGCAAGCAAATATCCACGTCCTACAACAATCTTACAATCATTGAAAGCAAACCTAAACCACAGGATTTGCAAGACCCGCCCCAAGGCGATCCAGTGGTCAGCGCCAGCAAGCTGGCGAAGAGATCGAAAAAGTTTACGTTTCAAAGCACAGTGCGGCAGATTGAGCGGAAACGCTTAGCGGATAAACTATCCAAGGAGGCCGAGAGGAAGGAGCAGCAACGACTTCGCGAATTGGAAGCCATGCAGCGCGTCGAGGAGGAGTTCCAGAAGAAGCGCGCCCGAGAGAAAGCCAGCATTCGCCAGCAATTGCGAATGTACAGTATTGACGATAGTCCCTGGTCCAGTCTGCCTCCCAACTTGGACGAGGTAGGCAATTGACGCAAAACATGCGCTCAATTCAATTCCAGGATTCTAGGTGCGCGCCGAACCTGACGGAGCCGTTTCGTCCTCGTCGGCATCATCGCCCACGTTCAAGAAGAGTGCCGAAATGGAGAATGCAGCCGCAAAACCGCCAGTCACGCAAATCCTCTCCGAATACCGCCAACCGCAACGTGAATACAAGGAGTTCCGTACTAGTTTCGAGCATTACCAACCGCTGCAGCATGCGACTACTGTCCATCCACGTGTCACCTACAACATGCCCAAAGCGACTGGTTAGCTGCTATTGCCTTGAAAATTAGCTGCAGACCTCAAGGGTACAAATAGAGATCGCATGTAAATACCAGCAATAAGCAAGTTAATGATCCGCCGATATAATTCTTCATTTTCAATAGGACGAGGCTACGGAGGCTACACTTACGAAGAAAGATCATGTTAGACAATCACTCTGGAAGTATTTGTGAAGTACCTACACTCAAATGTTATTCCCATATTGTTTAATATATACCATTAAAAACGAACGAATGTGCATCACATTTCGTTATCAGAATGCGTTTATCGTTCCCCGCTTCCGGATGATTTCTGCATACATATATGTAAATGTATAAGTAATGCAGTTAGTCTACTCGAAGTAAGCCTGCACAATGAGATTTCTTATAGTTTTTCAATGCTTTCTTGCCTGCATTTATTGCCAGTGCGATACTATTCAGGATGATTCCGTTCCCGAATCATTAATTTGCAGTATTACCGAAAGCAAGGTAGAACTGGCACCGTTTGATGGATGGTATAATAATTTAGCCACTCCGGATTCGGGAGCGATCGGTAAGTAATTATAGTTTCTTTAAGCATTATTCCCCTGCGTATTTTCGGCAAATAGATCGGCCATTGTTAAGGAGAGTTCCAGCAGTATATAAAGATGGTACATACATTCCAATTGATGATAGACCCAACCCATTGACCTTGAGTGATGAATTACTCAAGGGAGATATTGGGACATACTCGTCAACGGGCAAATCCGCTCTTTTGGTATATTTCGGTAAATCGCCGAACTCTCCTCAAATTTATGACGCTAACACAAATCACTGGTATAGGTCAGCAAATCGTAGAAGAGATTCTTGATGCGCAAAGAGCTGCTTGCCCTCCTGAATATTTCAATATTAAAATACCCGATAAGCATGAATATAGAAAGTATCACACTGAGATGCCACTTCTACGCACTCGGTTCGATCAGCGGACGGGCATATCTCCTGGCAATCCCAGGCAACAGGTACGCATTGATATTCTGTGTCTTCAATCTTTTCTCCGCCAATTTCTTTAACTTCTGAATAATATAGCTAAATGAGATCACACCATACCTGGATGGGGGATTAATATACGGTGTTACTAAACAATGGTCAGATCAACTTCGAACATATAGCAATGGCACGATGGATAATAGTGGTCGCTTAGCATCCTCGCATAATGGTCTATTTCCCGAATATAATGATCACAGGTTACCCATGGCCAACCCGCCTCCACCCTTTTATCACGCCGAATTCATTAAAAATCATGAAACCTTAGACGTATCGAGGTTTTTCAGTGAGTAATATCCCTGGCTATTATAAAAACGCTTCTGATTGTAATTTGCGCTGGTTTAACCAGAATTGGGAAATCCTAGAGGAAATGAAAACCCGTTTCTTCTAACTTTTGGTATTTTGTGGTTCCGCTGGCACAATCGTATTGCAGAAACGATTAAAAGCCAACAACCCGATTGGTCGAGCGAGCGAATTTTCAACGAAGCGAGAAAATGGGTCATTGCCACACAGCAACATATTGTCATCAACAAATGGCTTCCCGAATGGTTATCCACTGGCTTGCCAAACTACAAACAGTATGATGCCAGCATTAATCCACAGATTGATCAGTTTTTTCAGGCTGCGGCTTTCCGCTTCGGGCACACGCTCGTCACGCCCGGCGTTTATTTGCGGGATTACAATCGCAATGGTTGCAATTACCAAGCAAACAGTGTCTTAGGCACCAATGTTGTGCGCACGTGCAATTCGTTCTGGAGACCGCAGGAATTCATCACAGCCATGATGAATAACGGGGTCGTTGACATTGATCGATTGATCATGGGCATGGCTAGCCAGTTATCTGAAAAGGAAGACCACAGAATCGTGGAGGACCTTCGAGGAAACGTTTTCGGCCCTTTAGAATTCCCGCGAAGAGATTTGATGGCTATTAATATTCAACGCGGTCGCGATCATGGTTTACCTGATTTCAATTCTGCGCGAGTTGCGTATGGATTGAAACCATACACCAGTTTTACTCAATTTACTCAAATTACCAACACGGTATATATAACTCAAAATTGAGGAAATCGATTGTAATAACATTCTGTGATGTAGACGATGGGTACATTGAAGCGGCTATATAAGAATAATATCAACAATATAGACGTTTGGATAGGGGGAATATTAGAAACTACAAGGGATGGTCCAGGACCCCTTTTTCAATCAATCATTTTAGACCAGTTTCGAAGAATTCGTGATGGCGATAGATTTTGGTTCGAGAATACAGCGAACGGGTTTGCATTCTAGTGTATTCATATCAATTGCCCACTCAATTAAAGGCGCAAACCTTTATAGATTATTTACAAAGAAGGAAATCGAGCGAATTCATCAATTGGAACTGACACATATCATTTTATCTGTAACGCAAATTGAGTCTTCCGATATTCAGCATAATGTTTTCCAGGTACCCGGTGACAGTAAGTTCATTAACAAAACTATATCAATAGGAAATACATTTGGAATTTGGAATTTAGGGGATGAAGTATTTAACGGACCTTGTAGACTAAACTTTGTAAGATCACTATGCTATCTTAAAAATAGCGATAATGAACGAGAGTGTGCTCACCTCCCAATTCTGACTGCAACCGTTCTGAATGAGTCCTGCGTACAAGGATCAACCTACGACTATTTCAGCTACAGTGAAGGTACCTTTATAATTTCATACCTTGCGCTAAGTACATGCATTGCAAGCGTTGTCGGCCTTGCGTTCACGCTGCAATACCGGAAACGACGCATGGAAATGGAAGCACCGGTCAACGATATGAAGAACCGCGATGGTAGCCTAATGTTCCTAGCTAAAGAGATGATGGGGCCCAGGGGACCATCTCGGCAAGTGCTGGTCACACTGAACATATCAACGAAACAATTGCAAGTGTTCAACCAGAAGAGCACTTTACTACGGGCCCTCGACTGCAGTTCCGGGGTGAGCTATACTCGCGTCAACGACAAACCCTCCGTAGTCGTCAAGGCTAGCAACTGCTACGACTTGGTGCTAATGTTTCAATTTCCGCAACTTCGCGAGAACTTCATTGATAATTTGAGCAAGTTTGCAACGTCCATCAAAAGCGCCATTCAAGAGAACGACGCGGTTGCATTCTACGAGTTCCTCTTCCGCAATGTAGTTACTAAGCGGCAACGTGAGCAGAAACTAGCCAACTTTTTCCGTGTGATAGTGTCACAGGCATTCAGCGTGCCCATGGACGCAATGGAACGCGACAAAATCGACGATAAGGCGTTTTCCATCGCCAATACTGAACTCACACAGATCGAGTTCGCGGAAGCGCTGGGCCTAGAGCCGGACTCTGTCTTCGCCGTATCAATCTTCAATATGGTCGACAAGGATAAGAATAATTTCATATCCTTCCTGGAATTCATGGACTTTATTACGATCTTCTCCCATGGTTCGTCCCAAGACAAAGCGCGGCTATTGTTTGACATGTACGATGTGAACCATACCGGAAAACTGAAGATTGACACATTCAAACAAGTTACGGCCTCGTTTCTGGGACGATCCAAAGCGGAAGTCTCTCCGGAGACTTTGGAAAGCAGTATTAACGCCTTGCTGCGGAGTAAGGGTCTCAGCCATGTGACCGAACTAAGTTTCGAGAATTTCTACGCTATTATCAGCGAGGACGAACAGACACTATCGAATGTGAATATCAATCTAACCGTAGGCAACAAGACGTTTACTTCCGCAACTCAGATGGTGGAAGATATCTATGGGTAAGAATGGCCGGCGTTTGGGAGCACCCTGGTAACAATGAATGAAACAATGCGAATTGTCGAAGGACTCCTAATGAAATCAGGGAACGCTTCAAGATGGATAACGTCGATTTGAGCACACCGGAAAGCGGCGATTCCAAGCAACGCGTCGTGCGGGCATTCAAAGGCATTCGCTTCATTGAACGCTATTCAAAGGAGATCTTTTGGCTAACCTTGTACACATTCGTTCTATTGGCGATATTCGCCGAACGGGCCTATTGTGAGACTCGGAAAGTTGCGCGCCTGGCAGGCGTTTACTTAGGGGCGGCGTTCTTTTTGTCGTAGACTACAGCGTCGAGCGGGAGAGCAGCGGATTAAGACAAATTGCCGGATATGGGGTTTCCATTACGCGCGGCGCAGCTTCAGCGATGATGTTTACCTACTCATCACTACTTGTGACCATGTGCCGCAACCTTATCACCCTACTTCGGGATACTGCTGCCCATCACTATTTTCCCTTCGATTTCTGCGTTGATTTTCACAAGTACATCGCAGGCTGGGCGGTAGCTTTCACCTGTACGATATTTCTTATGTTTTTTTTTAGTAGGGGGGTCTGTGGGCAGCAATCGCCCCAAGCACAGCGGCCTAAAAGGCCTATTGTACTGTGACCTTCTAATTTAGAATCCAAGTGACTCCTGCTGATTTTCATGAAGAGAATTCAGTAGTCCCTTGGAGGCATTGCCATTATGTCGGAGGGCATCAAACTGCTCCTCTTCCATATGCTCTGCCGGATGTGACAAAGCACTTTGAATGAGCATAGAATAATGACCAGCGAGAAGGCCCGTGCCCTTTCGTAGTTCTCCTTTCGTAAGGAGCAAGAGCTCCTTAGCTTTTTGGGTGGATGGCGACAGAAACAGCTTTCTTTTGCTTACTTCTTCTTTTAATCCAGCCTAACATGTTAAAAGCCTATTATTACTTTACAGTATTGCATATCATTGGACATTCGGTCAACTTCTACCACATTTCCACACAACCAGCGGATGACCTCACATGTCTGTTTCGCAACTTTTTCCATGCGTAATATGACGATTGCGAGCAGTGTGTAACATAACTTTGAAATCCTATATTTTCAAATTATAGCACGCATGAAATTCCTAAATTTCATTACTGGTGCTGGGGAACAATCACCGGTCTGAGTGGTATTCTGCTCACGATCATTCTGACCATTATAGTAGTGTTTGCCCAGGCGAGTATGAGGAGGCGTCTCTACAATTACTTTTGGTACACGCATGCTTTGTATCCAGTCTTCTTATTTCTAATGTTAGTGCATGGTACTGGTCGCTTAGTTCAGGTGAGATTTGGTTTTATTTGCCATTGATTCAATCCGATACGACTTCATTTACTGCAGCAACCCATTTTCTATTACTACTTTCTGGGACCTTCTATTCTCTTCACAATTGACCAGTGTATGAGTCTGAGTCGGAAGAAGACAGAAATTATTGTCCAAGGAGCTAAAATTCTACCATCAAGTAACCGCAAAGAACTAGCTATTAAATGGTCGCTCAAGTTGACATTTTCAGATGTTATCGTGCTCATCATTGAGAAACCAAAGCTGTTTAACTACAAAGCTGGACAATGGGTGCAAATCGCATGTTTGGATATTAACGTACATGAATACCACCCGTTTACCCTATCCTCCAGTCCAGATGAGGAATTTATTTCAATGCATATTCGAGCGGTAGGACCTTGGACTCGTACATTGCGCAATTTGTACGAGAAGGCGCTATTGAACGACGAGCCTCTGCCGAAGTTGTACATTGATGGACCATTTGGGGAAGGGCACCAAGACTGGAGCAACTACGATGTATCTGTTCTGGTTGCATCCGGAATTGGCGTTACGCCATTCGCCAGTATTTTAAAAGATATTGTATACAAATCCAATGCGAAGCAGTTCCAGGGCAAGAAGGTCTACTTTATGTGGATCTCCAAATCACAGAAACAGTTTGAATGGTTGGTAGACTTGCTGAGGGACATCGAGGAGAAGGACAAGCAACATATCATCAACACACATATCTATATCACCGAGTTTTATGAAAAATACGATTTGCGCACCATAATGCTCTACATTTTCGAGAAACATTACCAGAAACTGAACAATAGGTCAATGTTCACCAATCTGCAAGCAACCACTCACTTTGCCAAGCCACGCTTCAATCAGTTCATTGGAACTGTGCAAAATCTGCATCCAGATGTAAGTGGTCTCGTATCTTCGGCTTAGTACTCCTCTAATTCTGGTATATGTCTAATCATTCAGGTGAACAAAATTGGAGTTTTCAGTTGCGGTCATCCAATGCTGAATGCTAACATTTCAGCCACATGCAATGAAATTAATGGAAAGAGCAACGACTGTCTACTGGAACATTATTATAAAACTTTCTAATTGCGTATAACTTGTAATAGCACTGTTATTATTAATGCGCCTAAAATCAGGATAAGATTTAACCGAAATCGGGAAGTTCTTCCACATGTATTAATATAAACTTCCTACAATAAAATAATTACATTTAATATCATCTAGTATAGGGACGGCCAACCCAAGGTTGAACAGCTGTGCGGCCCGCGAAACGAATAAGGACGAGGATAACCCAACGTTCATGTGGTTCCCAGACTTTTGGCATACCGCCCCCTTTTCAGGAAAAATGCCCCCCTGGATACCGGGCATACCGCCCCCCGGCCGGGACAAGTACGAGGAATACCCGTGGGTCACCGCCAGACTCTGGGCTTGTCCGTTACGCTATTTGCAGACAATTTGATTCATGGGCACACCGACCTATCCCGGGCGGCGAGTGGCATGTAAATTCAACGGATTAGTAGGAGTAGTAGTAGTAAATCCATGGCCATGTCCATCACCGCCCTCCTAAATCACTGCGCAGCGCCCACTTTGGGAATGATGTAGTGGGTAAGGACCACCAAGATTTTCCCCATGGTTATCTGCCGTCAGGTCAGGGATAGCCTGGGCTTTCCATTAAGAGATAATATGAAACGGACATACTCGGGGAATTTTACAGTCTACCGTTACAACAACGCCCCGCATAACGACACGAAGGGCACGCATGCGCATATCACTGAATGTGCGCACATCTAGCGGATGACAGGCAGTCTAATGCCTGAACTTGAAGGGTGCACGACCCTGTATTTTCTTCTATATTGTAACCGCTAGGTGAGAGTCTAATGCAGCGTTTCCCAAACTATTTTGGCCTGTAGACCCCCCACCGTCATTTTTTCTTTCCATAGACCCCCCTAACCTAACCTAACCTTTTTTGGACTTTCTTCCCAATAATAAATTTTTCTCCGTACAACCTCAGATCTCAAAGTTGGAACTTGCGTCTCTGGGTGAACGGAACAATGGCTTCATAGACTCCTTAATGTCTTATTGGATGCGTACTTGTAGATAGTGCTGGCTGACAAACCCTGGGAATACCCATCTTTGAATGACG
>JAOEHK010015222.1:0-10718 GCA_025447835.1 Labidoglobus nevermanni | reverse complement strand
GGTGCAGATTTTAGGCACGAGCTCCTAATGTGGTTGTCCACAATTTTCTCCATGGTTTTTAGAATGAACGACGTGAGGCAAATTTCTCTAATATTTCTTGCATCTTATACAGGCAGCCATAACTTAGTCGTTTTGAGGCAGTTCTAAAAACATAATGTTACGTGCCTTCACTTTAGCAATGCTACTTCTTAAGTGACGTCAGCTCCGCCTGAGCCAGAGGAATGAAAATAAGAACATGGAGGTAACTGGATAATAAATAAGGCAACACGAGTACCGGTATAAACAAACACCCTAATTGCGCGCAACTTGCAACGGCCATAAAAAAGCGAGTAATATGTCAACGTAAATCCAGCCTCATTAGCTTTGCGATTTATACCACACCAAGGTGTGGTAAGCACTTGTCGATGTAGGGGGATAATCGCGACAAGTTTGATCGATACTGATCGCAAACAAGGTATAACATTTCAGATTGCTGTCTGATGGAGAAGACATCCCATGGACACGAAACGATACGCATTACGCTTGTAATACACTTCAAGGGCTAAGAGGACAAATTTGGTGTTGACGCATACGAACGCCGGAGAACAGCAGGGGATGATACAGAAGCAACGAATCTCGCAAGTCGTAAATTCTTGAACGCGCAACACGCATTCGCAACGAGGCGCAGTGCAGAAAATGTATTTATGAATACCATTGGCCCTATTCCAGTAAAACATGGCCGAGCCTGAATTTTTTATCGCCGACAGGATGAGCGCGCCAACATTTCAAGCATCGCCACCGATCCTCCGGCCCAGCACTTGCTCCTGGCTGCGATACATCAAGATTTGAAACAATGTGTGATCTCAATTCCGATATATTCATCCACGGTGGCCAGCCGTTTACATTCCGCTTCCACGAGGGATAAATGGAAGGATAAAAATAGCAAATGTAGACAGATGGATGCTGCCACATCGATGTCAACCGGCATCCAGATGGAAACGAACATTTGCATGCGAATGTGAAATCCATGTGGCATCAGGACGAAATTTCAATTCTTATATCAAAAAATGAACAATGCCCTTATTTACCAGATAACAATTAAGTGTAGGAAATGTGTTGTGGCCAACCATGTAGGTTTCAGCAAAGGACAAGAGAAATTCCAATACTATCCTCACATTGTAATAAGAAGAGGGTGTCGCAAGCTGATAACAGTTTGGCAATACTTGATGAAAGTTTATCCGTCATGCAATGAGCAAGAAGCGCGTAAAGAGCAGGAAGACCCACCTTGAACGCGATCCGCTCGGGATCCAGGCGGTGCCACTGTGCCCCGGCTCTCCAGGACGTTGGCGCGCTGAGGACGTTCGCCCTCGACGGACTCCTCATTGCTGCGGAAGTATAGCGTCGCTATCGTCGCCAGACATTTGAGCTTCATGTCGCCGCGCTTGAAGTGCTTCGACCTCACGGCGAATTCCAGCCCAAGGATGGACGTCTCCAGGCCCTCCCGACCCGTCACGATTGTCTCCGGCCCGCGGAGGAAGTGCGGATCGGCGTGCTCGCCGTTAATGAACCAGCTCAATTGGGCCGCTGGTTTCGAGCGTCCCGACGTGCAATTGACGCGCACTGTGTCGCCAATCTGATAACGAGGCCTTCCACCTGTGATTTTCGGCTCTTCTTCGGGCAGTGCTACACAAATCAAACAAAATATAAATGAATCACATGAGTACATTACTCAGTAATAACCCAATGCAGCAATTCGACCATAGTGACCAAGTGAGAAGTGAACATTATCGAATATATTGATCTATATCGCTGTGGGTGCTACTGCCCCTGGTGGCCGTTTCAGCGATTTAGCGGCGCCGTGATGGACCGTCTCACTCAGTTAAATATCTGCAAGTGGGGCAACGAGGAATTCCAGAGGAAGTAATAATATATTTTCAGTGGCCCGCAAGTTCATTTGGGTTGGCCGTCCCTGGGCTAAGTGTAAATGAATAGGCCGGGGGTCGATAAGTAATATTTTTCCTGAAAATGGGACGGTAAGCCAGAGAAGGTTTGGGAAACACTGATCTATATGTATAAAAGTGTCTGTCTTCCGTCTGTCTGTCTGTATGACCTTGATTTACACCTAAAACACAAATAATTCCATCGAAATGAAATACTGTGCATGTTCCGTGTACTCCTGGGATAGCTAAAAAGTGGAGGAAAATTCAAACAGTCTCATGGTAGGCTGAGACATCAGCACACGGCACTGCAATATCGGTCGATTGGGTACCAAAGGAATGCTATGAGCCAGAGGAGCAGATGAGCAACTAGAAGTAAAACCCAGGCAACGCTGAGTACTCTACTAGTCTCTATATATTAAAATGAATCTATGTGTGCGTGTGTGTATGTGTGTTATTGATTTACTCCTAAAATACAAACTATTCGATAGAATTGAAATATTGAGCATGTTTCGTGTACTTCTGGTACACCACTAACGCAAAGAAATATTCAAGGAAACTCATGGTTCGAAAACTATAACGAACGAACCAACACTTTTCACGACAAACGGCACGGCAATACTGCTCGAATGCAGTCTACTGCGCATGCGTCGTCGTCCGTTGCCAAGCAACATTTGTTTACCGAACGAATGCGCACGGGAATAAATTCTCAATGCCATATCAAGTAGGTTGAGACATTGTTAACAGGTGCAGAAGTGCAAATATGTAGTTGTGAACTAAACTATGAAAACCTCTACGTAGGTTTTCAGATCGGGAATGATCGCAGAAATGAGTTAGAATTCAAACATAACCTCTTTTTGGCTGTCAAGCAATAAATTCCCATTAATTAATAGCCTTGGCCATATTCCCAAGCCGTCCGAGTCTGGTCACCGACGATCTAAGTTGACGCATGCAAGCGAAGCTGAGGACCATGGGCTGACGATGAACGAGCTCTCCACACAGTTTCCGGAGGTGTCGCGGACGACTTTGTTTAAGATCGTTACCAATAAGCCCAAGACCTCACGAAATCGCCAGGAACGTGGTGTGCATGTGCGATTCAACCGCGAAGGCGTAGTATTCCTCAACCAAATCGTGATGGGCGCGGAAACGTGGATTAGCACCATTGGCCAGCAGAACGGGGACGACAACAACGGCTCGGACTCGAAGAAATCTAGGAAGTCGTCGCCAATCGGTTGCTAACAGGTGGACGGGTAGAACAGATGCACGAGTAGATCAGAAAATAGCAGTAAAACCCAAGCAACGCTGGGTACTCCACTAGTATTGATATAAATATGAAAATTAAACCCATCTAATAATCTAATATGTAATCAATAAAATGAAAACATTCCGCTGGAGCTGTAGTTGGAGGAATTCGCCGCACTTGGACCAGACGGGTGGCCCCTTTATTCATCCTATTTGGAAAGCAAAGTTCTTAACAACTGTCACAGAACAATTACCCCCCTATGACCTAAACCCAAATCAACAAGACTAAGTGACCGCAGCAGACATAAGGTTGAGGTTCTGGATGTAGCTTGCTGAGCGGCTGATAGTCGACTGACTGATCCGTCCCACTGACGGCCCTTTTATAGCCACGAGTTGCTATACACCGGCGGCTGTTCCACCTGCCAAAACATTCATTCAAGGCTATGAAACCCTGGCCGGCCCCGCTGAAGCAAGCCGCCACAATCCTCCTTACAGAGCTCCTACTCCTCTTGCCAGATGATATGGCGAGCAAAATCTAGGATTTTTCTAGAAAGGTAGGTGATCAGTTACGTCATAGTCTGAGTCTCGTCATCAAGAATTCTATTGCGGGCCATAGCTGGACAGTGAATAGAACATGGTCGGCCGACTCCTCGTCTTGCTTGCAGCTTCGACATAGTTCATTAGATGCGAGCCCGATCCTGTAGATAGCAGTGACCTGTATACAGCCCCAAGAGGGTCCTGAGTTAAAGACGACTGGCTGATGAGATCGTTGGCTCGTCTTCGACTAGGGGTATTACTGTAGAGTTAGTGAACTCTGTAGAAAATTATGTTCTTTCGATTCTTTCTCAATTTGCTTCGGCTTCTAGCTAACTAGATATTGACTTTTGTGTAATTTAATCGTCTGCTATTTGCAGTTCCAAGCATTTTGGGAAATTGTTGCGGAAGACCATTTGCATTATGGAAAAGCGATGCGGGCATGTTCACTTTTTCCTTGAATATAATGATGGCATTCAAGTGAAACTTTCTGCGATTCGTGGATGCATTAACAATAATTGAATTGAATAAGCTCGGGGGAATGCACATTAAACTGGATTAAAACATTCAATGAATGAATAACTCAAGCCCCGTCGGGTTCGTGGGTGGATTTCGTTCTAACATTCAACTTCCTCCTAATCGGCAAAACAAGGATTGGGAGGCATAATCGGAAGCAATGATTTATGAATCACATTTGCGTATATTCACTGCACACAATTGCCGAATTTGATACATTACAATATAAAATGTTTCTCAGCAAGTTGCCATTGTATAAAGTGATCGGCCTTATAATGCCTTGAATATCCACATCAGTTGCAATCCAATATTATATGATACACATTTATCGATATTTGAAATAATACATTCATCCTTTCTCAGTGCTTACTCAGTTCAGAATGGATCAATAAATAATTAACCTGATTTCAGGACAAATATGAATGGTAAATATGCATGCATTGGCCTGTAAATACTAGAGCTGATCCTGCACCCTGCAATCCTTGCTGTTTCCGTTCTTGCATTCTAGTCGATTTTTATTCTCCTGCCCCTTGAGCCACTATGATTGTACCATTGGGCGGAATGAGTCGCCCTCGGTATATCTGATTCGTTATCAAACAAGGCAGCCGGTTTGCATTTCTAAAAAGTCGCAATGTTGAATAAATCGAGGTGAAATTATTGGAAGCGTGGAAAATGGCATCATTGCACAAATCAGAGTGAGCGTTAAATTTTAATCCGATTATATTCGATTTGCTATCACAACAAGCTAAATTCATTTCGTATTACTGCCAAATTTAGCGTTGTCCATTTCATTTTAGCTCTACATATCATTATATCCGATTATGTTTTTAAATTATGCACATTCATTTGAATAACATCCTAAAATAGAAATAAATTAAAATTATTCCAAGTTGAAGTATATCGACATGTAATCAGTGTCCTTGCTGAGTTTAATGTTATAATATTACATATTAATGGAATACTAATAAAAAATACTGAATCAATTGAAGTAGTCATTGTGTGTTAAAAACTATTCGTACTTCTTCACCACTTCCTTAACTTCTTCGTTCTCTAATTTTGCAGTTAATAGGCCCCAAAGCAGATCTAACAACAAAGCTCTTTGTATATATCTCATGCCTTCGAAGACAAAGCGTTACAATTGACAGTTGCTGCTTGTTCAACGGGTTACATAAGATCAACATTCGAAATCGGATCCACGCAATTTGCATTAGAGATTGTGCATCTATCAAGTACGCTTCTACGCCTAAATTAAATCCAAGCATTCTAATGTAACCGGGTTTATGAACACAATCCATGAATTGTCAGATTTGCCCAATAAAATAAAAATTAATACAAGAATTACACCCCTTCTTCTTCTTTCTTCTTATATATGCGAATCGCTTGTTCCTTCGTCTTATAATCTTGATTATGCCTTGCAAGGTGCTTTGAGCCAATTTTATAAGCCAACTTTTTTGGGTGGTTGCTAGTCGATGCTATATTCATAAGGGGATCCTCCAATTACAAATCGCAAATTTATGAACATTATATCAAACAATAAATTCAATATTTTCGTTATGATAAACGCCAACAGAATTTATGGGTAACAAATATTTCTTACCGAAATCTTGAACGAATTAAACCACATTTACTGTTAACCAATTATTGGAATCTCCCCGACGTAGAAAAGACATTTCTAAAGGCCTTAGTGCTAACAGAAACAGAGGCCGAATGGGAACACCGGGAATGCATCACGCCAAGATATTCCTGGGGAGAAAACCATCAAGTACCTCCATCCGACCAATAGTGGGTCATCGCAAAGATCCACTGTGCAGGCACTGCTTAGAAGAGGACGAAACGCCTCAGCAACCTTAGGGAAGGAGGCACTGACCCACGCCGAGATGGCTAAACTGCCCCAGCATGAGCTTATGCACCTCTTTGAGGATATGAGACGACTAGGTGAATAATGTTGGGATAGCACAAAAGGACCGGAAGGACCGAGGTACGGGGAACCGGAAGGTAGACCGATTCCGATGTAACAAAAAACTCAATACATGAAATTGCATCAACCGACTAATAAATGAATGAAAAATGGTATTAATTCAACAATTCACTGACGTGTGTAAAATGTGTAAAATGTTGATTAAATGTGAAATTTTCAAATATATATGCATAACATGATATTTGACCATAATTTTTTATTAAATAATTGAACGCAAACTGCGCGACCGATAACTTTGCAAAACTGGGCTAACGGCCAATCGCCAGCTGCCCATTTGGCCATTCGCTTATCAATTTCACCACAGGCGCACGTTCACGCATCGCAAATGCAATCCCTACATGACATTCATATGTGTATTTTAATCACGTTAATTATGCGTGTACGCGTGGCTTTCGATATTCCACGAAGGTTTGTTGCTGCGATCATTTACCCCACTTTACATGCAAGCGCAACAAGCGTCAATTTGCCTTAAATATGGTGCAACCGTGTCACAAACCATTTACACATTATCGTATGTCAAAGGAATGTCTTGCGTGACAATGCAATTGAAATCAGACATTAGTGACCTAAAAATCAAGCCCAAATAGCAATTAACTGCATATTTGCATATCTGTAATTAAATTAGATTAATCCTTATCAAATGTGCCAGAGGTTTATTGATAAACATAATCGCCCAGATTCCGTATGCAGATGAATAATCTAACCACTAGCATTAATTAACCAAATAAGGTTTACATAAGTGCCGCATTAGCAAGAGCGGCAAATTGAGAAAAATGCATATCCGTGCAATAACACCGCAAAGAATCATCTCGGGGAAAAACGACGGCAAACAAAGCCACCGGCTGAAGATGCGCGCTCTTGCCCTGGCAGCCATTTGAATAATGCGCCAGCTGAAGCAGACGCGATCTGGCAGGAGCAAGCAACTAACCAGACAGGATTATACCAGATTAACATAAGGCATAGCACGCAGCTTAACATAACGATGCCGTAACGCTTGGCAGTGAATAATTACGCAGATTCACATACACATTCTCGACCCTCGCGTCTGTGTCACTTTTTCGCAAATCCTTCGCAAGCTCTCCTCCGCAATCTGTACATATCGACGTCATATCCGACGATGACGTCATTAATTTTCCACATGTAAATCAGCCTCGAATTTTGCATCATATTTTTCTCAAGCACTCACCCACATGCACATTGCGTTTGCGCATTATCATCCCCTTTGCCGGTCGGTGCAATTTTTCACGCCGTTCGCCCGGTGGCTGCAATTTATTTTTTCGGTAACACCTTTGACACTTGCATGTTGATTTTGTGCCCATATGGATGATCTACGTGCTTTGTTTCAATCCAGTTCCACGTGCGACTTTTTTCGTTGTCCGGCATATGCTCGCCAGTTTAATTACTGTGTGCGTGTGTGTCCCGTATTTTACAATGTAACCGAAATACGCATTTGGTTAACAGCACTGAACTAATGCAATTAACAAACGCTGTGAGAAAATATACATACGAATAATTTAACCACTAATTACTCTGGCCTTAATTGTGTGGATGTCAGCAAATTTCGGACTGCTTTGCTCCTTTGTTACAAAATAGGATTAAACTTTATTAGACTATTCTTTTTGATTCGCAAAATCTGGACACAGTAATGGCGACTGTTCATAAAAATTCAAAATAATTAATTTACAGTTACAACAAATATAATTTTGCTTGGCAGCCAACGAGCTGGATGTTATAGTATAGACCAGTGGTCGGAATTGGCGGCTCTCGAGCCGCATACGGCTCTTTGGGCCTTTGGCTGTGGCTCTTCCACAAAATATTTTGTGCAGGCTCATAACATGGCATTCTTAGAAAGTAACTATAGTATGGATAGTCAGTCGTGATCTCTCTTTAGGATTTTGCAACCATGGTCGAGTCTCGGAAAATCATGGCTCTTTGAATATACTTTAACATTGTGTTTGCTTAAATTTGGCTCTTTTGGATGACGAGTTTGCCGATCACTGGTATAGACACACTGAGATACTGGATATTGTGATCTGCTCTTGTAACGGTTTCATGATGAAATTACAAGATATGAAATCACAGACAAAATCCCACGGGACAAAATAATACATGGACAGAATCACACATGGAGAGAATTTCACCAGGCCAAAATCACACGCGGACAAAATCACACATAGATAGAATCCCAACCGACCAAAATCCCACATGGACAAAATCACACATGGACAGAATCCCACCCGGCCCAAATCACACATGGACAAAATCCCACCCGGGTAAAATCCCAAATGGACAGAATCCCACCCGGCCAAAATCACACAGACAAAATCACAAATGGACAGAATCCCATCCGACCAAAATCACACAGGGACAAAATCACACATGGACAGAATTCCACCCGGCCAAAATCACACATGGACAAAATCACATATGGTCAAAATCCCACCAGGCTAAAATCACACATGGACAGAATCCCAGCCGGCCGAAATCACACATGGACAGAATCCCACCTGGCCAAAGTCACACATGGACAGAATCCCACCCGGCCAAAATCATCCACGGACAAAATCACATTTGGTTAAAATCCCACCTGGCCAAAATCACACATGGACAGAATCCCACCCGGCCAAAATCCCACCCGGCCAAAATCACACATAAACAAAATCATAAATAGACAGAATCCCACCGGGCCAAAATTACACATGGACAAAATCACACATGGACAGAATCCCTACCGGCCAAAATCACACACTGACAAAATCCAACCCGGCTATAATCACACATGGACAGAATCCCACGCGGCCAAAATCACACACGGCTAGAATCACACATGGACAGAATCCCACGCGGCCAAAATCACACACGGACAAAATCCCACCCGGCTAGAATCACACATGGACAGAATCCCACCCGGCTATAATCACACATGGACAGAATCCCTACCGGCCAAAATCACACTGACAAAATCCAACCCGGCTATAATCACACATGGACAGAATCCCATGCGGCCAAAATCACACACGGACAAAATCCCACCCGGCTAGAATCACACATGGACAGAATCCCAGCCGGCCAAAATCACACATGGACAAAATCACACATGGACAGAATCCACCTGGCCCAAATCACACATGGACAAAATCACAAATGCACAGAATCCCAGCCAGCCAAAATCCCATATGGACAAAATCACACGTTTATCATTTTCTTTTAATTTATAATATGACAACTAAAGTGATATTTTCATACGTTGGTGTGTCTCGAATTGCTACTGATTCTATCTCTCTAATTTCCCGCTAGATGCCCGGACCACGACATTTCCTTGGGTTGCTTCCATGTGTACAACAATTTGGTTTCTTTCGGCTTGGTTTCCTAACCTCTGTACCTTTTTCTTCCTCCTCGTAACTTACTAATACCATCTCCCGCGGATGCGGATGCAGGAGCGATGACTTTTCTAAGTGTTCTTTACATTGACTGCGCCATGTTATGCTTTGATTTAATTCTATTAACTTCATGATATATATGAAAGAACTTTATCACATCAATTCAATTCCAACTGCTCAGTGATCAATACTTATACTGTAGCAGTAGACATTACAATGATCTGGAACCAGTGCCGCCTGTAAAATATGGAATTAACAAGTAATTGTAATTCTGTAAGGGCGAGACAAATGACACAGAGCATCGATCCTGGAAGGAAACTTCAATCATTTCAAAATGCTTAGATTCCCAACGTTGATCTCATCCTTCGGTAAACTAATACCTTTGCTAATGGTGATACCTCTACCAATATAAGCAAAAATGCAAAATGGTGGCTTGGCAGAAAACTATGCTAACACTGGAACCTATTTACAAAGAGAATATCAAAACATGGTCCTAAACCAGGGACGGCTAACCCAAATGAACTCGAGGGCTACTACCGGACTCTTGAAATCCCCGAGCTTGTCCGTTGCAGATGTTCTCTTAGTGGAAAGCCCAGGCTATTCTGGTAGAGGATAAGCATGTGGAATACACTGGTGATCCTATCGACTACATGAACGTCGATTATTCCCCACCCTAGTTCGTTCCGCGGGCCTTGGGTGGACCTTCCCTGTCCTAAACTATTAGCTTCTACTACTAGTGTGGAACATAAGAATCACAATTCAATTTAGTGTAAATCTATATGTAATCTAGATACCCGGTAAGATAACCTAATATGATATCAATATCGGTTGTCAATGTAGTTGAACTTCAAGTCACCTGGTAGAACGACATCTTTTCTTTGGCTTCTCCAGGTGACTAATTTGTCATTCTTTTGTAATCGTTCTTAATTCAAAATAAACTCCAGATTATCTTTGGAGAAACACCAAGTAGATAGCGTTGTCCAGGAATACCTTGTACATTTACAAGCCAAAGAAGTCATTCTACCAGGTGACTTGAAGTTCAACTATATTGACAACCGATATTGCACATTTACATATCTATTATATAAAATCTTAAGTATGTACGGTCGCCCGGAATTGGCGTCTAAAATACTCAACGGATTGTAATCAAAT
>JAOEHK010015200.1:0-10722 GCA_025447835.1 Labidoglobus nevermanni | reverse complement strand
CCTCTTATTTTTGGAAGGGAAGCTAGGATTGGGGTATTGGAATGGGATTGTTCGTCCCTGATACCAGGATAAACTCGAGGCGAGAAAAGTACCAGAATAGTCTTGATCTGAAAGCGCATAGACAAGAATGTTGGTAAGGGGGTGTGAAGCTGTCGGTGGCGGCGATACACGTTTTACGATCGCTAACCCTGTAACCTAGTATCGGGGGTGGTACGCGTGTGCGACATGTGACGTAATAGCGCCGGGGACGGCATTGCAGCGGCGGCAGTCTTCTCGCATCGGGTGCAGCTGCGTCGTCTCCACGCTCCTCCACGGTCAGTCTGAGGTGCTGGTGAACATATGCATTGCGAGGCCGAGCGAACTTCTTCTCGCCTGCGGATTGCGCTCGTGGGGGCGGCGAATCGTCAGTGGTGATCTGCTGTAATCGGCCCCAAACACCATCAAACGGCAATTGTTATCACTCTACTCTAATCTAATCGCGCGCAGAGTGCAATCAATCATCCCTCGGACATCGGATTGCATTGGAATTCGTCATCTATCGTAGCATAAGTCCAGTGACGAATGAAATAAACTGCCAATTAACTAGTTGCTAACTGCTTCCTCCTTCGACGGCGCCAATTAGGACGGCAATTAAGGGAGTCGACGCATTGCTCTCCCTTTCCACATTGGTGAGTATCGCAAGGATCTTAATCCAACAGTTGCTCAGCCTCGATAACAATGTCTTTATTCCCTGCCATTCGAGCAACCCCTTGGGACAAAAGACTGCAACTGCATTGCAATCGATGAGGACTGAAATCATCTTGATTGCCATGTATTGTAACCTGTCCAAATATTAGTTGGAGAATGAGTCTCGTATTTTATGCATTCGCCGATAAAACCCGCTGTTCGCCGACGTCATCGCCGCCTCCTCTGACGTCCAACTAGTCCACTTAAATATCCTGTTTGCCGCCTCCAGCGTTTCGCGAATATTTGATTTTTATTATCCTGCGGCCATAAACCAGGCCAGTAAGTGAAAAATATGCAGAAATTGCGCGGCGCTGAGAATATTAAACGAGCGACCAACTTGGAGAACATTTCACGATCTGCATGTGCACTTACATTTATTATTTTCTTATATCTCCATTGAAATTAGCATCATCGAGTGAATTATTACAGTAATTCAATGATTAAAAACTGATTGGTAGACTAGTAGCCAAAATGGGGTTCAATTGCGAAACCGAAAGAGTCGAGTTCAATCCTTGGCGGAGAGTTGTAGTTTAGCATCCAAAGATAGGTTGTAAATGAAAATCAGAAATGATTGACGAGGTTGCAGCAAGCTTCCCCTAAAACCCGAAAGCAGGAGAGCATTATGAAGAGGAGGGTATCTAAATTTAGTGGAGAAACATGTGTAACTAGTTTCTCTATTGCTTACTTCTTCTTATTCCTCGAACCACGACATTATTCGTCATATATCAGCCGAAAAGTTAATTTGCGTTGCTAATCTTAGGGGTACGTCAATAGAAATGTTTGATCAGAAATACGTTGACATCATAATATTTGCCATACGATAACAGATTCTATCCGACGTGAATTCCTTGAGGTCAAAAGATTACTTCACAGTCGATTGACTAATGAAAATTAGCACGCGTCTTATAAACACACAAATAATGTCTTAATATTCGATTACAACAGAAAATCACACAGAGATGAAATAACAAGATCCTAAATCGGTGGGAAAATCACAAAAATAGCTGCATTTAAAAGAAATGTATTTATTAACCTATTATCCTATATATTCTCTAAACTTATTCACGGTCATCGTTGCAATCCTCCTCCACTTTCCTTTATTGCATGTGAGAATGACGAAAATTACTTTCATCCACGCTGTGATCCGGAACGTAACCTTATCGTGCCTGCCTCCATACCTGCCATTTCCTGCCAATAGCTACACTTTACTAACATCAATCAAAGAACAAGTAATCTTTATTTAGAGACGATATTTCATAAAACAGGTTCATAGAATGTATTGCTGTCGATTATCCGACGTTTTAAAACGTTGTTATAAGATGTTTTTGCTAAAGACGAATATCAATGTTACGAATGTACACATATTACGTATGAACTCCAATTTAAAAGAGGAAATGATGTCTTCAGAGAAATGTAGAGTAGCGGAAAATGAGATCATAAAGGTTACCAGCTTTGCTGTAATATCGAGTTATTTGCAAATGCACAGTAAAGAATAATCGCAAATTATGCTTGATTCACTGGCCGCCTGTTTGCCGACCATTTACGCAAAGGACGAACACTGGATGCGCACGAAGACGAGATCGATACTATTTTAGAAGAGTTGCTAAATAATGCAGTTTGACGCAGAACACTCTTAAATATTTCGCCGGATTCGCTGCAAAAATTGGAGCACATGTCGCATAAATCCTTCAAGCCAGCGAAGGATAAACTTGTGTGCTTGCTCCTTTACGCAGTAGACAAAGACACATTGGAAAGTAATCAAGGAGTCAAATAGTTGCAGCGTCGCGTATCTTTTTGCGAAATGAATACAGATTCCTAAAATTACATTTGCTGTAGTGCTTGTAGTGAGATAGAGACATCAACAAATGTTAGAGCAAATGTTTGGCGTTTATTTAGGGCAGAAATTTGCGCGGAAAATTACAAATGAAACGGACGCTTGGCTGACGTGGCTACCGGAACGAACCGGACGGGTAATCACAGTGAAGCGCTATTGTCAGGGCAAACGTAAAGTGAGCAAAACCCAAATTGGCCACGTGCAGGTCCGCAACTGAAAAATGCGCCTTTTATCATCCATCTTGACCTTCGGCCTTATTCTCGCACTCCAATTCGAATGACATAATGAATCTACCGCAATGCACCGACTCGCAGTGGCCCATAACGAAAAATGATCGATAAGTAGATTGCGGATGCATTTAACCACCCCTAGCTGCAGCTATTGTAAATGTCAGCATGTCAAACCACGGCAAAGGCGTAGGTGCTAGGTCTGAGCGCATTAATTAATTGCAAATCACCACGTTTCGAGTGCGGCACCAGCTCAGACTACTGGTACGTCCAGGTACAGTCCTGCCTACTGCTATTGGTGTTACTAGACTGGGACGGCTGCGAAGGGTGGGTGACTGCTGGAAGCGAGTATTTTGCACAGCTTGGCGTCGCAAGCGGGGCCTCTAATCACACCTGAATTGTTTCTTCAAGAAATAGTTGGCCTGGTGACCTTTTCGAGTCCGACGCCAAACCACCCATCCTTTAATGGCACCAATACACTTAAGTGCGCGCACGTTCATCAGCTGAACGCAAATAAATGTCCGGAGAACGTGCCCCAAGCAAACATAATTCTCCATCAATGTACACAATGCAAGCTTGCTGCTTGGGCTAATTCAGCAACATCGGATACCAGCCTGTTACTAATTGCATTCGATATTTGAGATTTATTCAGCTCTGATTTATTTATTACTAGTGGAGTACCCAACGTTATTTGGGTTTTACTGCTATTTGCACCTCTACCCATGTATCTGTTCTACCCGTCCACCTGTTAGCAATCGATTGGCGACGACTTCCTCGATTTCTTCGAGTCCACCACGAATTGGCTGAGGAATGCTTCGCCTTCGCGGTTGAATCTCACATGCACACCACATTCCTAGTGATTTCGTGAGGTCTTGGACTTATTGGTAAAGATCTTAAACAAAGTCGTCCGCGACACCTTTGGAAACTGTGTGGCGAGCTCTATCATCACCAGCCCATGGTCCTCATGAAGCTTCGCTTGCACGCGTCCAATTAGATCGTCAGTGACCACACTCGGACGGCTTGAGAATATGGTCAAGGCTATTAATTAATGGGAATTTTATTAACTTATTGCTTAACATTAGCCGAAAAGAGGTTATGTTTCCGACCCGGAAAGTTACCTAGAGGTTTTCATAGTTTAGTTCACAACTACATATTGCAAGTACATATCCAGCTTTGCTTGGGTTTTACTACAATGCGCCTATTTGCTCATCTGAACCAATATTTTCCAACGTTCATTCAGGTTACTTGATTTCACATGGAAAATGATGTTTTCTAAGTTATAACCTTCGAACAAGAAGATTTTTCAAATATTTCTTCTCGTTATCAGTCCCTATTTCGTTCGAATTGTATGTATGTTATGTGTGAATACATTCGTTTTTATATATATACCTAGAAGATTACAACTTAATTTGTTAATTTGAATTTGCGGTTGGTAGCGAATGACTAAGTTTCGCAATTAGCTGGCATGAAACAATTCGCAACCGACCGCAATTTCGAGCTGAAAACGCACTCGATCACGTTGGCCATATTAGGCACCCCAAACTACCCTAATTCCGCACTATAAATCAACGATGCGTCACAACACAAGATTAAAAATAATTTACTATACAATGTGCACATAAATCTGTTACACTCCTTGTTAGTGCGACCACAAATTCGGGAGGAATTCTGTGATACTACTCGACAATGTTTGGAACTTGCAGGAACTTCATTATAGTCTCTATATGAGGTTACAGATTATGAGGTTAAGGGATTTGGTAAGTCCTAAGCTCCCCACGCTTTTGAGGTGTTTAAAAATGCCGTCAGCATGATAATAATTACCATCGATGACATTTGATTCTACGCTATCTGGTTGCAAACATGGAATAGTAAAATGCAGATCTGGTTGATGTCTAAGGCGTTCGAAGCAGACTCGTTCGGTTCGAATCGAATGGCTTCGCACATCAGACACCAGTTTCGAGTGAGTGAGGATGTAATTAATCACGCATCATCGACATTAAACTCACTTAATGAGACGGCTCAGCGTGGCGTAGAGCATTTCGCTCCATCAAGCGCGAAGAGAATTAAGCCCGCTCTCTCTCTCTCTCTCTCTCTCTTTCGCACCATACTCCGCATCGCAATTGTCAGCTTTTGTCATTTGCCAATATGTGAGCTTCGTGAATTTTGACTGTGCTCTCATCATGGCTCGATGTGATTAGCGCGTTTGTGCGCGTTCATCTCAGCGCAGCAAATGAGCGCTTACGCCCTAATTGCATTCGCAGAACTTTCATTGCGCATTGGTAAGTTGTACACATGTAGAACAGATCTAGGACTGAAAGCGCATGTCTGCCACGAAGCAATTTCCTACAAATTCCATCGAAACAATCAATTAAGAAAGGACTCTATGTAACATCCATGTCATTCTTGATGACCTCTGTAGCCATTACTAAAGGCGACTTTTTTTCCATGACTTCCGTTAACAGGATCCATTTCAAATTACTTATCCATCTCAAAATGCCATGGTATACCATCTGGGACACTTCCGAAACTGCTGAATCTCATTAGGTCACGCGATTTATCCATTTTGCTGAATTCAGTGTAGGTGAACGTTTTGTAACCTCATAAAATGGTCATGGATCGGAAGCATGTGATTGCCAATAATCCAATTCTAATTGGGACATGAATTGTCTCAGACTTGGCGCTATAGCTAAAAATGCGAATATTTCCTATGGCAGCGCAATGGCAAGAAAAGCGGAAAACGCGCAACTGCGAAGCGGCCCTGTGGTGCATTCTGCTGAATTGCAAGTGCAAATTGTGGCCGGTGGGGCGGAGGGCAATAACAAAAGTTGTTAAATATAAATGGGGTGAAGCGCGGCGCTGGTTGGCGGCTATTGGCACCCGTCGATCGATTGTCCTTCCGTCCTGCGGATCACGTCTGGCGGACAGGACAGGACAGGACAGGGCGCATGCAGATCGCCAGCGAACAAGACGGCAGCCGGGTGAATTGTTGGACAAATTCAATCAGTGCGCGGGCATCATCAGACGCAAAGAGCGAAATTAAAATTTCAGCACGCTGATGCATGCTGCAGATTGCAGGCCTGCCCAACGGGGTGCATTTGTATGGATGAGCGGCGATGGCGGCTGCGGCAGGGTCGAGCGCAGCAGGCTATTTTCGTAAATTAAAATCAATTCCGCGCGCTATCAATTCTTCCGCAGTGTACGGCTGCGTGCCAGCACGAAGGGGTGCAAATGCAATAAGTCTATGCGCGATCGCGTTATGAAGCATGGCCAGTGATCGCGCAAGGGGATAATTAAAGTCCTCGCTGCTGTGTCTTCTTGGTCTCAACTCAACTCTTTGTTGCAACATTGTTAGTTGAAACCTCTTTTAAGGATGCTGTAGATTTGCTTTCAGCAAGGTAGCGGATCTCGCCGGAACGAACGTAAACTTGACAATCATTTGCTCAAGACTGACATTGCGCAGGATACAACTTGCGTATCCTGCGCGCTCAATAACTCAGGCGCCATCATGTACTCTACGAATTAAAGGATATTGGTATAGGATTACTTCATTTCCGTTTCTCGTTTACTATTACCATAGTCAATATTACTAGATTCCACTTCCAGGTTCCCAGAAAAACTATGTAAAAAGTAATCCTGAATTACTTTTTGAGGTATACCCTGGAATGGACTAGGTTAGACAACAGAAATAGTCGCAATTTGTTGCGAAAATAGCAATGAGGGATGAAATTTAGTAGAAAATTGTAATTGAATTGCACGACGTGTCACTAAACCAAGTAGCAGCTAAGAAATATTGGCGTCTAATGCAATTATAACAGACCTTAAGTGTTCCGAGCACATAGTAGTTTATCAGCTATGGGAATGAAAGTGCAATTTAAAAAGCAGCAGGACGTGTCCTGGCTTCCGCCAGTTTTCCACGCCATCGGGATTAAGCAAGCGTGGATCAATCGAGCCAACCCTCTCGACCACTCGAGCACTGAAAGTATGGAAATTAAAAGCATTCGCCAGACATATGCGGCGAAACAATAAAAACTTTACAACTAGCTCGTGTAGCGTTTCAATTCACCTCCCTTGCTGCCAGCAATCTGCCTCCCCCAACCCCATTGTACCAGTTTACTTTTCCACAATTTTGCAGGGTTCGATGCTTAAGGCACTTGAATAAGCTATAAGATTTATAATTAGCTGATTGTTAAGATGATTCAAAACATATTCGTCATGCAAAAGAAGAAGACTGAAATTCGAAGATAAATTGAGCATCATCGATTGTCATCGTTAAATACACTTGACCCAATTCGTTTTGTGTTCACTTCCAATCGCCTTCCGCTCCGCTCACAGCTAAATCGGAAATTTCGTTAGCATAAGATCTGCATGGCGATTGTGGACTCCAGCAACCCTTACAAATCTATCAATACTTCAACTGCCGTAATGGCGGCAACAGTAGCATCCAAGCATTCTCAACAGGACAATGACATTGTGATTCTCATGTAATTGCATCAATTGAAGAATTATGCAAAGAATTCAATGAATAAAGTCAAAGGGACATAACCTAACTACGCATAATGAATGGATCCTTAATGAAATTCAAGTGACCAATTATTCAAAACCACACAAATACCCTGTTGACTGTAAACATTGCAAATGGAGTTATGAAGTGACCAGCAGCCGAGCGTAGAGCTGTGGAAGGTTCTCGCTGCCCCTGAGCAAACATTTATGGCGCACTTGGATCCTTCCGGCACATTCCAATGCATCCATTATCCCATCATCAGAGTAATTAGCGCTATTATTGTCCTACCTCCGCACCGCGTGTAATTAAAGTCAGGATTATCAAGGGATGTCCACATGTTCTTTCAGTCCAGCGATTGGAAACGCGTGCAATTAATAACTGCAACCCTTCGGACTTGATCCTGTTTCAATGAAAACGTACAGCTAGCTTAAATTATGGATGTTCTCAACGAAGTTGTAATGAGGCGAGTCGTGGTGGAGCGCAAGGAAAACACGAGGCGCACGTGTACGAGAAATGGGTAAATGACTCCTGCTCTGGCGTTTCCTATCTGATCTACATCCGCATCCCCATCCGCATAACAATCGCCGGCGACGTGTCTGCTTGCCATGCGAAAGTCATCTGCTCACGCCGATCGCAGCATCCACTGATTTCTTTCGCCGGCATCGAGGAGCCGTGAGACGTGGCGCAGAAATGTGAGAATTCAATATGCCACCCAGGCATCCAGGCATCTGCACACCAAAACTTCCATTTCTGCGTGTTTCCTTTGCCTGAAACCAATCTCTTCTCTCATTGTTTCTGCCACGTTCCGAGCTGTTTTTCATCTAACATTTCTATCTACAGACTTTTCAGGACATTGCCATCATGATAAATCAATTAATCCATTTATTATTCTAGTTAACCATAAAAGATGAAATATTGACGCCATTACAAGCGTACAAATCATAAAATCCTTCCTATTTTGTCGCAATTTTGATAAAGAGGAAACTAGACGATGAGGATTTTCCTGTTAAAAGTTATCGGCCGGAAAATGTTGGCAGCCGGACTAAGCCAATTGGAAAATGTCTACAGGGAAGTCCATAAAAAACGACGGCAAAGATTGATGGATTAATGGGACTGGGTTTCTAGCGACTGTTTTCTAAGTACAGTAAAACCCCGATTTAAGGAATAACCCCGATATAACGTTTGAAAGGGCTGGTCCCTTGAAAAAATCTCGATAATGCATTTTGGTCCCCTCGATTTAACGAACTTTCTTGAGCTAAGGACATTCGATAAACTTCTTCCAATTCGTAATTTTTCATGGAATTGAAGTAGCTTAAGAAATTTTAAATGTGCCGCTTATGATCACTCTTCATGCCTTGTGCCTTATTGAGGTTAAGCATTGTTCATGCTTACTTGAATGCAATTTTTACAATGACAACTCGAAAAATAAGCAATTTCCAGGGGATTGAATGGTAAAAGAGCACAAAACTGGAACTTGACCCATTTGCAATAGAAATTCCTATCGGATGGCATACCTTGCAAATTGAAACAAATCCTAGTACGATAGTTGATAGAAGTGGCATTTAATAGTTTAAACTCCATAACGAAAAGTAAACGAATTTGCCGAAGTCGAGTTTAAAAGGCTTTGTAGTTGCTCTTGCAACGCGTTTCGACAACACAGTGTCTTCATTAGGCAGATGACAACTATTGACAACTATTATCCTTAACGACGAAGAAATTCTACATGAAACGGTAATTTGGATGCTAAAGAAGACGAAGAAATTTCAATTAATTATACGAATCAAGCCATCGAAAATTATAACTGTGTCCGTAATTTCTTAATACAATCAAACATGAATGAAAATGTTTTTGATGCATTGCACACTATCGAATCAGCCATAGATACCGCACGATTTAGTAATTTTATGGTCCAGACTAAAATAGACCAATACTTTCAAAAAATGTAATGTATGACGTGTTTATTGTCATCTCTGAATTGTATAAACACAATATATAACGAGTTCTTTTTTCATCATGACGACCCCGATTTAACGAATTTTCCAAGTGAGTCCCTTGAAATTCGTTATATCGGGGTTATTCTGTAATCGTGGATCGCACATGAATCCTATTGGATGAAATTTACTTAAAAAAATTGAAAAGAAGCAGATATTCCTTTCGGGAAACTTCTAAATGCAATGGGTAAAGTTGTCGCAAGAAAACATATATTTTAGTGTAGAATTTAAAAGGAGGAAATTGGATGCAAAACAAATGATGATTATGGAAGCATTAGGGTGCTTTGCCGGTGAGCATTTTCGCAATTGTTCCTCACGTGTTCTGAAACGTGGAAAATTGTGAAATTTTCTATGCCCTGTGGGTGTGTACGAAAAGTGCGCTGCAAGTTGGCAGCAGTTAGTATGTGATTAAAAGTTGGAAGCCGGAAGATTAGTAAGATGCGCACGAAATGATTCCGCAGCAGACGAGTCCTTGCTGGCGCTTCCGTCTTCGTCCTGCCAGATGCAGGACGCTTGCCATGCTGCTCGACTCTGTTGCATTCGCTTGGATTGGGAAATGGAAGATAATCGAAAAAGCGGCGAGCTCAATGACATTAAATGGACAATAAATGTCGACATAAATACGTCGCTGGAACAAGGAGCAAGGACACCGCAATTACATGTAGAATTAAGCGAACGCAATATTTCAGCGGAGCCGGCAACCTAAATTTCAGACGTACTTTAATTAATTCCCTGCTAAGCTTCCGGAAAATAACTTCAACTTTACCAATTCTGCACGTTGGTAGAACTAATGAAACTCTTATATTTTTTACAGCAACATCACATATTTACAATTGTTTCCTTTGCTTTTATTATTTGAGAACAAAATCTTTCCGCATAGAATTCAATGGCGGAAGAATGCTTTCATATTAAGAATAGCCAATTATTAGTTCTTGTATGATACAATACATGAATAATAGATTCATTGTCCTCAATCCTTTCGGGGATGCGAATTGAAGAATTTGTGTACGACACGGTCGGGCCAAATTGAATTTGGTGCACAAAGGAAATTATATTGCCAGAATTTATCGTCGTCTCCCGATAAACGGATGTTGGGCTCGGTGCTACTTGGGCACGCTCTGGGAGCAGTAAGGTTATCATGTATTGTACACTCAGCCTTCCAAATCATTATCCTTTTTCAACTGCGTGTTATAACCCTACGTTTAGTTAGCGGAAAGAATGATATCTATTTCCATCTACAAATTTCATCTGCCTCCAGACTAAAAACATGCGTTAGCCACAAATTTGGGATTACGTTTAGGCAACCTGCAAATCGAATAAAACGTGCTCATAATGGAACTACGGACAATTGAATATATATATTCTATGTTAAGTATTATAACGATCTGGCAACACGGGATATGACTGCGCATGCGCGGCGGAATGTGGCTGAGCAGGATCACG
>JAOEHK010015189.1:0-10722 GCA_025447835.1 Labidoglobus nevermanni | reverse complement strand
TATTCTGTCATTGGCTTTATTCTTACGTAGACCCCTATTCATATCTCGTAGACCCCCAATTTCTTGTTTCGTTATCGGAGACCCCCTGCAAGTCAAAATCGACCCCCTGGGGTCTATATAGACCACTTTGGGAATCACTGGGCTAAACCCAGCTCACGTTCCCTATTAACGGGTGAACAATCTAAGCGGTGTAGCTATGAATGCTTGGCTGCCATAAGTCAGTTATCCCTGTGGTAACTTTTCTGACATCTCTTACCGAAAACTCGGGATCAAGCCAGCATTTGCCCTTCTGCTCTACGCGAGGTTTCTGTCCTCGCTGAGCTGATAATAACGTTGCTGTTGATTAGTATCGGGAACTAGTGTACTACTTTCAAGGTACTTCCAAGAGTTATAGGATTCCGAAGCTTAATTTTAGAGAATTGAAATCTTGGGCTTCCCAAATTAGTAGTAGGTTACTTATTAACTTAAAGTTAATAGTTAATGTGCTCGGTTGTCTATTGATCAATGATTCAGTTGCGGAAGAGGTGGTCACGGGTTCAACCTCCGGGAGGGCGTTATAGTTTAATTTCCTACAACACTATAAACACAAATCTCAAACTACCAGGCGGGAAAGTATTGTACATGATGGATATCAACATAAGATGAAGCATTAACAATGAATATACAGAAAATACATTAACAAACAATGAAACGGTAGTTTTAGTGCGAAATGCTGAAACCGTTAAGCTGCAATAAGGTCTAGTTGCAAGTCGAAGAAGTCAACTCGAAGCTCGAGTAATTACAGGTCACTAAAGCAATCAGGAGCACATTGCACTTAAGACAAGTAAGTGCTGAGACGAATTCGTAAGCGAATCTGCAAATACTGTAGAACTCTATGTTATAAATAATTCGATTGCAATCTCCAGCAGCCACAGCTGCAGACAATAGCTGCAGACTGGCAGTTGTGAACGAAATAGCCTATGAGAGTTCTTGAAACCGTTGGCGGTGAGAAAATGCGAAAATGCAGATACACAAGATATGCAAGAATAGGAAGAGGAAATCAGAGAGATATAGAACCGCAAGACAACCACATGGTGTTTGATTACTGTATGCCTAAATAGCACTCTAATGCAAGTTGAGAAAATTGCGATTGTCAGCTAGGAAAAGTGTGAAGGAATGGCTCGAGATAAACCGTAAATCGGTGAATTAACGGTAACATGAAGCATAATTTTCTCTAATGAATGCATAACGTAAACTTCAATCACAATTGCTTCATTCATCTCTGCAATTTGCAAATTATTTCTGCAATTGTGTGCTTCCTGAAACTCTTACTAGCAGGGCTGAAACCTGGCTTCAATTTTCGGATTCTTGTGTTAGGTTACATGCATTGCGGTTTTGTTTATATTTGAAACATTGTCGAGGTGACACAGTTCTCATTTCCGTTATTTGATGTGCCATTTGCATATATGTCTTGTCATCGTACACTTTACTATTCAGACCTTGAATTCACGATGACCATAAGGATGGAAACATGTAATTTGTTTATAATATAACGGGCCAGTTTGGAATGTATTGATACACATTTAGAAAGTTCATATATTATGCATTGAAACGAACAAAATCTTCTACGATGTATAGAAACTAGTTCTAATTAGTAAAATTGGGTAAATTTCAGTAAGAAACGTGACAAATTGTGATAACTTGAACTGATCTTAGTAATTAATCTTACAAATTGCAGGAAAACTGGAACTAGAAAATGCTTTAGAAATGTTTGCGTAAAACGCTTTTTTTTATCAGCAAAGTAATTGCACATTAAATTTGCAGTTGCAGTTTTATTTTGTAAGTCAGAAATGCATGGGAAGCGACAAAGGAACCAAGGCTTTGTAACAACAATTTTCACCTTGTGAGAGCATGGCAAATATAAGCAATCCGAAAATGCATTTACGTTTGTAGATTAAATACACATACGTTTGAGATTTGTTATCGTAAATGCTGTTGCATACAATTCAATTGCGTATTTATCTTCCAATCTTTCAATCTTAATAACCGTTTAATATTAGTTTCCGCTATCTACGGCTATACCTTAAACTATTCCGCATTGTTCAACTATTTATTGATTGTAACAAGCACCAATTGATACCTCCTACCTCCATCAGGAGCATGCCAATTGGAATTAGGGAAAAGCTCTCCGTATTGTAAGATTTGAAGGACAGTAGTCAAATAAAATAGCCGCTGTAAACAAAAATTGGCATAGAATGGCAAAGAAAGAACTGGCAATGTCTTTATTTGAGAGAAAAAGAAGAAGAAATCAAGAGTGGTTTTGCCAATAGACATTAGAAAACAGATGAAATGTGGATATTGAATCCACGTTTTCCTCGGTGTCAATCGCACCGGCAAACTGGCCTTGCACAATTTGTTTAAACTTTAAACGCTGCAGCTCTCTAGAACTTCAACAAGGCTGTGAAAGCATTGAACTTGCATTTGCAATAATGGCGTTCAGGACTCAGCCGCAAACGTCTTAGACGTTTCGCACACTTTCTTTTATTTTTCAATTGAAATTCAACTGAATTTCCGTCTTCAGCTTACGCTGCAAATTCCTCACATTTATTCGTCTTCGTGCAGAACTCTCTGGCCATAAAGATACGCTGACAAGTGCTGAATTGAGTGCATATTTTAATTGCGATCAATCAATGATTAATTACACTTCAACGTTACTTCACGTAAACAATTTTATCCTCAAATTCAGCCTCGATTTGAAAATTGCCTATGAATTATTATTATTCATTATCGTCCTGTCCTGAATTCAAGGAATACAAGGAATGAAATTATTCGGTTTTGAAACTTTCGATTTTATTTGCGAATTCTCATTGTTTGCAATTCCCGTTTCCGCATCTATATTCTATGCAATTGAATGCTCTTTTCCTCGCTGTTTTGAGCAAGAAGATGTATTACAATAAGCAGGGGCATCTGAGATCATTCATTTAATTTTAACCTCAACCTAAGTCTGTTGTAGGTCTGCTTAAAATCAGCGATAATTCATTTGATTAATCACTATACGCAACGTTCTTAATTGGAATACGTAAATTACACATAAAATCCTGTTGGAAATCCACTCTCTTTGGATACAGAAACAACCAGTTTTCGCCAATTTAATGTTCACTTGACGACGTTTCGATAATGACCACCTTTTACTTTCTGTTTTTCAAAATGGAGACAGAATATCGACCTTGACGACGAAGAATTAAGTAACCAATGATGTAACAATAGCGAGGAGGTTTCGCTCAAAATTTCGCGTAATTGCAAGCTTTGTTTAGTAGCCAATTAAGAAACACTCTGGTAAATCATGAACCAGCGCGATCAGGAAGTGTTAGAATGTTAGATGATTGAGGTTGCTGCATTCGCGGTTAACATTTCATCTGTAAATTATTGAGGCATCGTTAAAGAAATCATTCGTTACAAGCGTAATTTCGCTTTCTAATAGTGAACTTTTCCACAGGCTAAAGGTTAATCAATCAATGTATATGCATGCCAATCAGGTATATAAAAGCGTAAAAATTATGAGTGTTAAGTGGAATACAGCCAAGAAAATAACACAAATAAATACATAGTTTAATTAGCAACTGCCTCTTTGCTCTGCTTTTGTAGAAAATTTTCCAAAATGTTGGATTTCTGACGTCATAGAATACGGGAATCCAATTGGATTCTTTTGTGTATATGGAGGTAGTGTCGAGTTTAATACTAATTGTAAGTGAGAGATTAATAAGCGGGTGCTGTTTTAATTGCATGCTGCTAAAAGAATGATCGCGTTGGTGTGCATTGGGCGTCCAATTAATTCATAACGTCGGTATTTACACTTCGTGGTTGAGATGACCTATTCACATTTGTGTTTCTGTTTAAACTGAACAACGTTCATAAGTCTTGCACTACGGCTCGAGGCAGTTGAGCGTAGGAAGCATAAATGCACAAGTCATTACGTAACAACGATAATATCACAATATTTGAGCTAACTAATATGGTTTGAGGAAGGAATTCACGTGCAATTATGTAGAAATCACATACGCAAGAGAATTTTTCCAAGAATAATGTCATCAATTATTTAAAACATTGAGTTTGAAATATGCTTTCAGATTTTTCCAAGAAAATGTGATTCGAAATCTAGGAAATGTACTTTATTTCAATCCAAATGTAATAAATACACCTATTAATAAAGCTGCAGCCAATAAGACATGTAATATCCGTTACTTGTTAATTATAGAAAGAAAGAAGAAAAGAAGAAGAAATAATAATGGAATTTGAATTGTTAATAACGCACATGCGTCCATTGATAAAATTCTTGCTGTTTCCTTAGGAATCAGCATCAGAATAAGAATGCATCATTATATTCCTATGCTGTGACTAATTAGTGAATGTTTTTGCTCCTACAGCTTTAACACTTCGATCGGAGTACGCTCTAGTTTGTTCGGTATTAGATTCGGAGTTCAATTTAGGTTTGACAGTTGACATTAAAAAAACTGTGATCTAACCTCGAATTGTGTTCTTTTGCAAGTGTTTTAACTCGGTTTAATCGCTTTTCCGCCGCTAAAATACATTGTGACAGCACAAAAGAGACTACAACCTATCCTTTAAAAAAATGGTAAAAATCGGCCACCTTCAGAGGAACTCAAAAAACGCCGCTGTAATTAGTATGATAGAAATACTAGAGTTTTATAGATTTTGCATTTTTATTTGCTGATCTTTTTGTATTTGTAAGTTTTCATCTAATGTCAAGTATTGGCATTAATTGCCGAGAAATTCATTCACCAATTAAAGGTTAATTAGCTGTTGATTTTGATACAATGTGCTTTGCACATACATTTATAGGTTAATAACTTAGCATTTTTAAACAATTACAAAATGTTGAAAATACTTTCACTTTTCTAATGCCATTACAATACAAGTTTATTACCTATCTTGAAACTATAACAATACTGATTAAATTTCTCACAGGCATTGAAAATTGACACTGGCTTTTAGCTTAGAGGCGCATGCAACAATCTCAGGCTGCGAAAACGATGGAAAACAAGTACAAAAAGTTACATGAACGTGCCTTACTAGCCATTACTCCATGTTGCTGCGAATTGAAAGTTTACCAGCATCTCAGAGGCATTTGGGATAATAGTATACAATCGCATGCCAAGAATTTTCCTTCGTGCTTCACTTGCACTTACCACGAATGCAAATAAGTAGTCAGATTTGCAGCGAACTTCGTTTTAGTGCTTCTGCATTTCAAACAATCTCGTTTCTTCTATCTCAAATTTTAATAATCGTACATCACACTCAATGTTCTTGCGAAGGGAATTTAAATCGCCATTGTTCAAAGAAATGAATTGAAATTAAATTGCCGATATTCATTATTAGTGATCTTTGCTAATCATATTGCAATTGAAAAGGTCACGCTAGACAAGAGCGAGAATTGGTCGAATGTCTAGTAATTATCTTAAAAGCAGAGGACTGAGCTTATAACAATAACGAGAGCAATTTGCTAAGCATTGTCTAAAGATCTCTGCTGCCGTCTACCAGAACGTAATTGATCTTTCGAATTAATTCGAACATAAATTATGTGTATCGTGACTGCCTGCCTTCGTTCGCTCCTCTATTCGACTTACAATCTACGTTTACACCTTGGCATTTCCGGGTATTGGCAATTTTTCGTGCACGATCTAGTTAGGAATCGTTTCAAACCATTTGACTTGCCCACTTTTAATAAGATTACGTCTTGAATGAGGAATGTCTGTTTCGTAACTGGAAATTGAGCACTAAGGGCTACTGAATGATGAAATTTTTTTCATATCTGAGTATTGAACCAGAGACCTTTGGATGGTATACCAACAGTCTATGCTTTCGGCTACCAAGTGTTCAAAATTTAATAGTCATAAATGGCTTTTTACTGCAAGATTGTTGAGAAATTGGAAAATTTCATTATTATAACAACTGAGAACTGGCAATTAGTGTAAGTTAATTAAATTCTAACATGTGCGTGCGTAAAATGAAAGTCTCGTTGGATTTATTGTCCGATATTCGTTTAGTTGTGCCTTAAAACAGTGGAATAACAACTCTAAAGTGAAAACAAAATGAAAATGATATGTGGCATGCAATAAATGACAATTTCAATGATTATTCTTCCGCTGGCGGATTGATCAAATGGAAAACACCGATTTCGTTATAAATTATTAATATATACTGCACTTTCATTTCATTGCAAACGATTCTGCTACATTTCCAAACCAAATTCGTTACGTTTTGGTTTATCGTTAGTTTATACATTTCAGGTCAATGCAGCAAACGCGTTTGCGATAAATTCGAAGAATTCCTAGCATTAAACATATTTCTTTCGTAGCAAATGTTTCCAATTTGCATTTATGTTCCTGATAGCGTCAGTGTACGCTCATTAAATACAGTTTCCTATATTAATTTCGTCAAAATGCCTTGAATAATTCATATCCTTTCAGCTATCGTAAGTCTTGCTAATCAGCAGTAAACGGAAACAGAAACAATGCAACGTGTTGCTAATATTGATACATAGCAATCTATCATATCTTTACAGAACTTACTTTCTTACATTGCGTTATATTTAGGTACATCAGCTGTTTTGAAATATTTTTCACGCCTTTTTTGAATGCAATTATGCAGATTTTAGCCTCAATATTATTTAGAGCTTTATATCTTTATAATTACTTTCTCGGCAATCTTCTTGTTGCAAGCAGAATGTTAATGTCGAATATTTTTCATCTGGTGCAGGAATATAGAATATTCAAGACCTGCACAAGGTTCTTTGTAATTAATTCCTAGCTAAAGACATCTTACATTCTCATCTTCCATCTGGAAGCTAAACAGCAAATTAAATGGCAATGAAATTGTCTCCAGGGTTGAATCCTGATTATTTTATTTTGATAGGCTTATTGAGAATGGTTAGTAATAATTCTAAAATGAATGAATGTGGTTCTTGACCTATAATCTAATAATGAGCTAATTAATACATAAGAGACTGACATTGTGTACATTGCATGGAAAATCACGTTTAAATTGCGGAATTTCAATGCATGGTCCATTATTTTGCTGGTAAAGTCACCAAAATAATATGAAAGCTATTCAAGAATGTTGCGATTACGCTGATCTTTGTATTCGTTTGCTTGAAATATTAATGAAAGTGCAATTGCAACGCCAACATGCAACTTTTCCACATGGCAGCATTTCTACGCATGTTTTATTGTTACAAAACTCTATGAAATTAACTTTTAAATTACGCTGCTAGTTTCAACATCACTTGGACTTGCCATAAAGGCAAAGCCAATAATTCATTTGGTTAGACATCTTGTTGATATAAAAATTCAATATTTTCTTGTAAAATTAGTTCTTTTGCATTATTCTATTGCTAATGGCTTTGGATTGAAAAAGCAGCGAGATTGCAATTGTTTATAATATAATTGCAGGCTGAATATCTTCAAGCGTGCCGAAGGAATAAGATCAAGAAGTCTGTTTGTTTCTTAGTTTTTTACTAATACTTATTATCTGACATTAGAGAAACAGGATAATTCAATGAAATTAGAATTAACCGCTAAATTGGAAGGAAACACCTAACGAATTATATAAATTCCAATTTTAATCATTGCTGATGAATTAATTAATATTGTGAGCTGTAGACTATAGTTTGTTATATAATAAAATATTAAATGGCAGATATATAAAGGATTCAAGTGAAACGCCTACGCGAGTTTGATATATTCACAAGGTCGTTTTCTTTCGAGTGCTGATACAATAAGCAATTGCAGACTTGTTATAATTGGACGCAAACATCCGTCATTTTTATCAGAGCATAAACAATACGCTAACGCAGAGTTTTATCAAAACTTGAATGAAATTGGAATTGGACTCGTTATTAAATGGTTTCTTGAATGTCAAAATTAATCATGTTACAATGAAATACCTGTTTAAGAAAGAAAAAGCTAAAAATAATCGAGAGAGCGTCGGTTGCCTCGAAGGTTATCAACAAATTGCGCCAACAAGAAGGACAGGAACAGGTGTTCGGCCATTTCTGCATTCACCTGCAGTACTTGCGAATATTCAAAGAAATGAAACATTATCAAATTCAATTCAATTCATAACTTCGCATTAGAATATATTTATAATCCTTACCAAACTGTTATCCTTGAAAATCGACATGTTCTTCGTTGCAAATAACATAAATGCAAGTAAATCCAACAATTACGAACACATTTTCTTCATTCACAAAATTCTACTTTGTAGAATTTCACTATGAATCTTGATGCAAAAATAAGTGTACAAGATTCAAACCGTAACCGAAAATTAAGCGTGGGTATGGAATTTCCGGTGATTCAAGTTCGTAGCACTGCAATAAGTTTTCAATTCATTCACAATGTAATTGAAATTGCGCATTTTGAAAGAGACGTGTTAATATAATGCTGATCAGTACGATCAACCATCTCTTTGCGATTCCATCACTGCACTGCTTAGCCGTTGACTGAGTGAGTGACTCGCGACCTGCAATCACTCGACGAAATTGTTTACTTCCAATCCACCTCGATTGTTTGTTTTCTTTCGTTACACTTTGCTGATTTCGTTCTGGTGCGTGCGTCCATTAACTCTCTTCGTTGTCTCATCCGCTACTGCAGAACTCCGCACTCTTCGCTTTTTATTGTTAATTACCTGACACACAAACAGTCCCGTTGTGCGCCTCCACCGAACACGCACGTGGGAACCAACGGCTACTTACTAATGCCGATATTATTGAATTCATATTATTCATCTTGTTTTAAAGTTGCAGCAAAAAGTGTGCGCTGGAAATCAATAAACAAACTAATGAAACTTCATCAATTGACACGGGCAATCATTGCAAATGTATTATAAGCATCCCGGTGGCATCGATTTGAAAATCGCATTCAAGCCGGTAGCAAATTGCGACGCAATTACAAGAAATTCGCAAACGTTTTAATTTGGCGCGCATATTTGAAAACGGCAATTGGCGTTGGGACTGTGTGAGGGCAGCACGTATCGCGAGTCGGAAAAGAGCGACTGCAACAATACAATTTCCATTCGATTGTCGCATTCGTATTCACTCAGTTACGGCGTAAGGTGTTTTTAAGTTTAAAGCATTTTGCACGATTGCAACAATGACTGAACAATCGTAAGTAAAGCTCCCGGCAAGCACATGCCTAAGGTAGAAGCTAATCTTTCGAGGCAAAATCGTTCGGTTCATGGAAAATGTCCGTCCGCTGTTTGTTAGCGCGTACGGCCATGTTGAAATGAACGCACGCGATTGCAATGCACATTCTAGATTATTCCAATATCTGCGAAATGCCTATAGGACATGTGTGCTTGCATGGAGCCCTACAAATTGTCGAGTACCATCCATGCATTGCGAGAAATGTTCAACTTAACCTCACATTTCAGATTACCTCCGCCAGTAATGTGGGCGCAAAGGTCCCAGCACATATTACTTACAGTTAATCTAGAAGACGTTAAAGATCCAGATATTAAGTAAGTGATTTGCATTGCATTGAGGAAGATTAGGGCTTTCCTTCATTCTACCTTTTTGTTCAAGGTTTACGAAAGACTCGGTATATTTCAAAGGCACGGGCGGCGTGGAGAAGAAGAACTACGAAGCCACCATCCCTCTGTACCGAGAGATCGATGCGGAGAAGAGTCAGTTCTTCAATCGAGGACGATGTATTGAGATGGTCCTTGTCAAAGCCAAAGAAGACGAGCCCTACTGGCCGTCGCTCACCAGCGGCAAGAAGCTGCACTGGGTGAAGTGCGACTTCAACAAGTGGCAGGACGAGGACGAGTCTGGCGACGAAGGGCTTGGCGGTATGGGCGGCGGCGATTTCGAAGATATGATGCGACGAATGGGCGGCCTTGGGGGCTCCGGAAGCGGCGAGAAGCCCTCGTTCGACGACCTCGATGATGGCCCTATAGAAGAAGATTCCGACGACGAGCAGATCCCGGACCTCGAGTAGAATTAAGCTCGCATCTCGATGTTCTATTCGTAACACTTTTTGCAGTTGATTGCTGGCAGATAATGTACAATTCAATTACGAATCGCTGCATCGATTGCTCGACAATTTCTCGGTTTCCTCATTCACTTCCGTTCTTGTCTGGTTAAAAACGCAATTTAATGATTATCAATGTAACTTCATTTCTCGATTGGGTCTGTAAACTAACGAATCTAAACGATTCGAGCGAATGAAGGTCAGAACGACATTGTTCCCGGAAATAATTCTTGAAACATTGTCATCGGGTTGGAATCGTATCGGAAGGTTGTGCGTATTGTTGCGATGTGAAGGTAACGTGGTTCTGTACTGTTCATTTATCTGGTGCGAACTTCATGCATGGCGAATTGGTGGCAGACTCGAGTTCTTCATAATTTTATAAATAACAATAAAAATTGTTTGCTCGAAAGACTAATACCACAATAATTCATTATCCATATTTTTCATATTACTGCGTATTTTTGCCACAAATATGCGTAGACAATAATTGAAGCCCTTGGAGCAAAAAGGTGTTAAGTGACATTTTTGCCAAAATTAAGTTAAGTGCATTTTTGACGTTTTGGGGACGTATACTATACTGTGCTAAATTCCTATATCTGTACAATAAGAATTCACTGAGTTAGCCAGAGCAAAAAGGTGTTAAATTACATTGACTATATGGCGCCCATAACCACTAAATCGCGTTTTTCTCTAAAAC
>JAOEHK010015178.1:0-10724 GCA_025447835.1 Labidoglobus nevermanni | reverse complement strand
TTTATGGTCATCTCTGAATTGTATACAATTGTATAAACATAATATATACCGAGTTCTTTTTTCATCATGACGACCCCTATTTAGCGAATAACCCCGATATAACGGATTTTTCACGTCGGTCCCTTGAAATTCGTTATATCGGGGTTTTACTGTATTTGACTATACTGCGATGTAACGACCCTATACAGACGCGCCTCGATGTATTGCATCGATTGCGTCCACCTGGAACCGACCCTGCCAATATCACACAAATAATATCCTGTAAGATGAAAGAACTGGCGATTTGCCTATATAAGAAAAAAGAAATGAAGAGGAATGTTTAATTCAATGTTCTTTAAAATAGGGTATAAGTTAATTAAAAATTACCATGGAGAATACAAATATTTGATTGGGATGTAAAAATTCCATTTTGTTTTGCATTGCAAATCGAATCCCATCTAGCAGTTAAGGGTAGGAATTTAGTATGTGAGCGGCGTCACCTAAGTTCAGTACAGTTCTTTTAGGTTATAAAAATGCTCATGACATTCGCAAAGCAATTTAAGGGCGGCAAATGTACTCGTATTCAAATCATATTATTCAAATCTCCCTTTTGCTGAAATCGTCAATTTCTCCTTAGAAATTTGCTTATCTACGTTGTAGTTTAAATAGCCTAGAAATGTAATAAAAAGGAAGGGAATCTTAAGTAGAAATTGAATGCGACTGAAAGCATGTTGGAGAGAAGGAAATGGGATATATTAAGGAGAGAAAAATTCGCTCATTTAACGGAAAAACATATTAAAATCACGTAAATTTTAGTTGTTGCGATTTTTCCTTCTAGTTTCTTTTCAATTTTTAATATACACTTTATTTTAACATGAACATTTGCCGGGTAAAAGTATCCAAGTCAATTGTCGCCGCTTTGCCAAGAGTAAGCGGAAGGCATGAGGGCAATGTTAAAGTGGCAATTGTTGGAAATGTCCATGATGGAACGGAAATCAGTAGATTCGGCTAATTCCACATTTACGCGTTAATAGTAGCGGAAGCGCACTTATCGCAGTTCGTCCTACGCGGAGATAAGACGCAGCAGCATGCACCAGCAAGTATCCATCACTTAGTTTGCAAAGTTTGTAATCAGTTTAAGTAGCGGCGGAAATGGCGCGACAGCAGCGCCCAATGGCGGCGCACGCGGCGCGGCCGGCGTGGTTATCAACACGTAACTCAATGCAGGGCTCTTCTCAATTGCATCCTCTCGCATTAAACGCGAACACAAACCCACCCTAATATGCTCTCCGCGTCTAAATGCCTGCCTAAGTGCCTTACTTCCACTTTTTCATTGCCTTCCAGCGCTGTACTTGCAACTGTTATTGAATTTTTAAATTTGGCGCGTTTTTAATTTTGGTAAACTTAAAGTTTCGCAATTGGTGAAATAGTGATGGCGAGTTGAATCCATGCAAACGTTTTTCCGCAATCACTACGTGACATATTTTTACTGCCGATTGGGTTTGGGGTGCGAAATGCAAATTGAAGGCAAAAAGCGAATATGATTCGGCAACGCCGCAATATGCTCGATTACAAACCGCATAATACAAAATTCATTAGCAATTGCATTCATAGTTGTGGTGTTTCTGCTGTTCTTGAAAACAGCAGTGAGGGTAGTGTCGCGGATGCGTTGTTGCGGACGGTTGTACGCAGCAATGATGTGGAATGTTCATATAACAAATTCCTACTTTGCTAACATTTAAATATGAACAAAATACTGGAAATAATATTTCATTACAAATTGACTTTCATTATGAATTTTACAGGATTAATTTGTGGATGTGAATATCTTGACAGTTTTCTAGAAAATTCATTTACATAACAAATGAGTATGAATAAATTAATGTCACAAGCAGATGATAACGTAACACCATCTAGCATGGAAATAGTATCAAGATGAATGGAATTTACGCAAAATAATTATTTTAGCAGGTCTCTTGATGCCAAACTATAGTCGAAACTTTTGAAGAAGTTCGTTTATCGATTTTAGTGTTTGCGGAGGATGGCGAAGTACATATTTATTTTAATAATGACATCATATAAGCTATATTGAGTAGTGTCAAGTACACAATTGTGACTTGATGAATTCTTCGGGATTATGTTGGCAACTTTTTTGCATTTCAATTGAATGTAGATGAATCTGGAAGTAATCTTGATGGAGTTGAGTACATATTTATTTCAATAAGCACCTGCATTTCATTAATAACGAAAGCACTATATTGTAAATTCAATTAAGAATACATTAAAGGCAAATACTCAAGAGAGAATGATGAGATAATAATAGAAACAGCGCGTGATACAACTGGCAACGTTGCATTCAATATTTATCATTCCTTAATTCCAATAATTTTCTAGAATTTGCAGTTTCCATCAGGAAAGGTGTCAACTCGAGATAGAGATTCTTATTAGTTTACTATTAGATTCCTATTAGCATACTGCATAACGATTTACATGAACCTTATCTATCCTACCCTACTCATTCAGTATGCTACTATATATTTTCAACTGGTCCACAAAGAGGACTACTAAAAGGACTACTAAAATGCGCCCATTTGCTTATTTGCCCATCAGCCCGTTTACATACGTTTAGTACTGCGGTTCGCCAACGAACGGAGACTAGGCTGATCGATATTTTAATGACAGATTCTTTCAATCGGAACAATATTTCTCGTTCCATACTGAGGTTAGTCATGGATAATATTGGTTACTTCGCTATAACTTTCCAACCGTGAGGTTTTCCAATTTTTCTTCCAGTTAGGAGTAAAGGTAACATGACCAAAATTTCATTTCGATCGGAATTATTTGTATTTAGACCCAAATCAAGAAAGCAAAGGCAGATAGACCGCGGGACAAACAAGGACGGGAAATACCCGACGTTTATGCAGTGGGTAAGGACCACCAGTGTTATCCCTGTGGTTATCCGACGTCAGCTCAGGGATAGCGGGCTTTCTATTAAGGGAAAATCGCGAATGGACAAACTAGGGGAATTTTAGTGTCCGTCGGTGATAGAGCCAGGGGTATTCCCCGCACTTGTCCGATGGTATATTGATAAGCAGATGAATAAAGTTCTGGTGATCCAGATTTCTGTAAATTATCACGGTTCTGTTAACCCTTTCACGGTAATTTAAGTTACGTTAAGATTCCTATTGGGATTCGTTGTGATTTTCTGTGTTGTAAATCCAGAGCATAAAATTTGTATTTAATGGCGAAGATTTCCACCTCGACTTTCATTGCTCCTCCTTCTCCTCCTCACATTCTGACACTGTTTCCCGCTTTCTAGGGAATATGATTGTAAAGCGCATTTATTTAAGAGATGAAGAGCTATCTATTGTAGCAAGTTATGACTTATTAGAATCTCACTTCTTGTGTGCGTGTGGACATCTGTCCTAGCTGTTTTGCTAACCCCAGGAGTATTTTCGCTTCGTCTCGAGTGTTGATGAGATATATGAACTTGTAAAGTGGAATTATGATCCAAGCAGGCAGACAGCCGACGAGCGGAGCATTTGACTTGCAAGTCTTCGCTTATTACATGCGTTCAACGGTGGAAAATGGTTGAGAATGACTTTTAGTAAGTACGGGTACTTAGGGCCCCATTGTTCACCTCGGCGTGGGTCGAAGGCGGCTGTCGAACAATTCCTCCGTCTCGATGCCATTGAGACGCGCTTTATTTCAACGATTATACGGATTTTAAGTAACTCTCACATTATCCTGCGACCCAAGGGTTTGTCCCGTTCAGCGAAATTGCGTCTAATGCCCAGCTAATTCATTAGCCGCCTTTAAAGTGGACTTTCTGCTGAGCTTTGCAGGAGGAGACGTTATCGGCGATGATCGATAAGGAGCGTATTTATCGACACGTTGCTTGCCCGCTTTTCTTGGCATCTTCCGGCGATTATTGGCGAGTGGGGTGGCTGACTGGATGTCGATGGTGGTGGCAGGGGAGGCGATAATGCCTGGCAAAACGTGTGCTCGCTATTGTGTGAGTCTTGTCGTCTTCGCTCGCACAAAAAGCCAATTCAATTTGCGCGTCTCCGCAGCCGTCGTCTCCATTGCACCCGCCGCCCCCACCACCGCAGCGGAGTGAATTCCTATATATTCCGTTTTCCGGTCTAGTTTCGTTTGTCGTCGGAGCTTGATCACAGCGTACGCGGATGCGTGTCGTAGCAACTGGCGTCTAATGCCTCCCGGGGTCGTCGCGCCACCCCCCAGTGGATGAAATATGAAAACCGCAAAATGCGAATTCGAATGCGCCATCGAAATTAATCGCCCATTTTAATTGCGGCATACTGCTCAAGACATTTTCGGAACATTGAGAAGGTTCCCCTAAGTTTAGGCCACCTTTTGGTCTGGATGTTTCCAATTCTATGGTGATTTCAAGCATGAGAAATCTGTTATTACATTATCACTTAATTAGGATTGCAGGAGTCGTGATCGGGGGTGGCGACAGAGTGGGAAAGGTGCGTGTTTGTTGTCGTCGTTCCATATCGAGCAGTGCTATCAGTCAATCTAGCTGAAATGCAACGTCAAATGTTCCCGATGTTGCCGCCAACACTTTGTTTGCGAACATGTGGGGCGGCTGCCGGTGGCGGTGACATATTCATTTACATTTCGCTGATTCGTAACGAATTTGGCGTGGAAAAATGTGAGTTTTCATGTGGAAATATTATACGCACATGAATGCTTACGGATTACTTAGGGGTGCGTGCTATGCCTAGGATCGCAATTACGAAAACATTTGAGAAAATTATTCTGGAGAATCGCTCTTTTGCTATTTCAAAAATTGCTAAATTTATACAAAAAATCTGAAATAATTGACTTAATGAAATTTCTCAATTTTTTTGAAATTACCCCCAACTAAAAAAATTAATTACTCACACAGAGGCGGTCACAGTGTTTTATTGTTCGTTGAATTCGCCTTGAAATAAAAAGGTTTCTCGTAAATATTTAGGAATTTTTGAAATATGAAATGTGAAAACAAGAAAAGAAAATAAGAATTTTCAATGAAATTAGAAAGTAAGGTATTTTATTGAAAGGGATTCCTAGAATTTCTAAAACAGAAAAGTCTTTCTAATCTCAATCATTTTGTTTGTTATAGCTGTAGGAAAGGAAACCTAAATTCAACGACCGATTAATTCAATTAAAGTTTTCAAAATTTTCCGAAGCTGGTAATTTTTATGTTCCTAGGTACAGCCCACACGCCCCGACTAATCAATTTAATTACTCAAATAATTAAGTTAAGTTTAATTAATTAAATTTATCATTGTTCATTAAATTCAACTTTTTTCCAGATATTTCCATATCTGTTTTTTCATAAATATTAAGCAGTTTTTGAAAAACAAAATATGAATACAGAACAGGAAAACATTTAAATGAAATTAGGAAGTAAGGTATTTTTTTGAAACTGATTCCAAGAATTTCTAAAACGGGAAAGTCTTTCTAACTAGCTGTAGGAAAGGAAACCTAAATTCTACGAACGATTAATTTAATTAAAGTTTTCAAAATTTTCCGAAGCTGACAATTTTTATGTTCCTAGGTACAGCCCACACCCCCAACCTAATCAATTTAATCACTTAATTAAATAAGTTAAGTTTAATTAATTAAATTTATCATTGTTCATTAAATTCAACTTTTCTCCACATATTTTCATATCTGGTTTTTCATAAATTTTGAGCAGTTTTTAAATACGAAATATGAAAACAAGACAGGAAAATATTTCAATGAAATTAGGAAGTAAGGTATTTTTTTGAAATTGATTCCAAGAATTTCTAAAACAGGAAAGTCTTTCTAACTAGCCATTGGAAAGGAAACATACATTCAACGAACGATTAGTTCAATTAAAGTTTTCAAAATTTTCCGAAGCTGGTAATTTTTATGTTCCTAGGTACAGCCCACACCCCTCAACTAATCAATTTAATCACTTAATTAAATAAGTTAAGTTTAATTAATTAAATTTATCATTGTTCATTGAATTCAATTTTTCTCCACATATTTTCATATCTGGTTTTTCATAAATATTAAGCAGTTTTTGAAATACGAAATATGAAAACAAGACAGGAAAACATTTCAATGAAATTAGGAAGTATGGTATTTTTTTGACACTGATTCCAAGAATTTCTAAAACAGGAAAGTCTTTCTAACTAGCCGTAGGAAAGGAAACCTAAATTCAACGACCGATTAATTCAATCAAAGTTTTCAAAATTTTCCGAAGCTGACAATTTGTATGTTCCTATGTATAGCCCACACCCCCCAACTAATCAATTGAATTACTTAATTAATTAAGTTAAGTTTAATTAATTAAATTTATCATTATTCATTGAATTCAATTTTTCTCCACATATTTTCATATCTGGTTTTTCATAAATATTAAGCAGTTTTTGAAATACGATATATGAAAACAAGACAGGAAAACATTTCAATGAAATTAGGAAGTAAGGTATTTTTTTGAAACTGATTCCAAGAATTTCTAAAACAGAAAAGTCTTTCTAACTAGCTATTGGAAAGTAAAAATAAATTCAACGAACGATTAATTCAATCAAAGTTTTCAAAATTTTCCGAAGCTGACAATTTTTATGTTCCTAGGTACAGCCCACACCCCCCAACTAATCAATTTAATTACTTAATTAATTAAGTTAAGTTTAATTAATTAAATTTATCATTGTTCATTGAATTCAAGTTTTCTCCAGATATTTTCATATCTGGTTTTTCATAAATTTTTAGCAGTTTTTGAAATACGAAATATGAAAACAAGACAGGAAAACATTTCAATGAAATTAGGAAGTAAGGTATTTTTTTGAAGCTGGATCCAAGAGTTTCTTGAAAAGTCGTATTTGTAACCTCAATCATTTTGCTTGTTATTCTGCGTCATCTGTAGGGCAATTCCTCAAATCTAGGATTTTTATGGAATAAGGGTTTTCTGAAATTTGTATATTCCTCGAAATACCCACCCTGCAAATTGCAAATGGCGTTGAGAGTGAAGAATTGCGCACGGGAAGTTCATCTCGCGGTTATGAGCATATTGTCTTTATAGTTTTGCCAATTTTTCCAGCCGCCCGCTTCACTGCTGGGGTACATTCCGCAAGTCAATCTCAAGTCTAGTCTCTGACGTCCCGTTGTTTCATAACGGCAAAATTTAATAATAAAATTTATACGACGCAGCCAATCATGTCGCGCCCGATCGCTTTCCGCCAAGTCATCCCGCTCCCCTTCCTGTATGACAGAGTCATTTTGTTGACGAAATAATGGGGACCCATTTCGAAATTGTCCTTTATCCACCGCCACCTATTCTCTTTTTCCAGCGATGGGCATAAATAACTTGCAACGCATAAATTAAGCGGTATATCGCGATAAGGGCGCGCGCGCACGTGAATTGAACACGTCAGAAATGTCGCGCCAAATAAAAATATGTGCGAAGCACGCAAGATGGCGCCGCCATAGCAGGCAGCTTTCAACAAGGGTGAGCAGGCAAAGCGTCGCGTTACTTTCGTTGTAATGTTGCTCGAAACCGCAATTTAACATTTATGATTCGATTAGAAAGTGCGAAAGAAAATCATTTCGCCATACTGATAGTTATCGCAGGGAAATCAGGCAATTTTCGTCTGGAAAGTGTGATGCAACTCTGATAGAAATTGAAACTTTGCTAATGGAAACTCTCCTTTTATGCCTATATCGGGATGGGCTGCTTATCTTAACCATTTCTTCTTTTTTTACTGCTCTCAATCTTACAGTAAACTGTCATATGTATGTCCTTGATTTACGCCTAAAATACAACTAATCCGAACAAAATGAAATAATAGGCATGTTGTGTGGACTCATGAGTTAGAAACAACAAGAAAAAGAATTTGAAAAACCTCATGGTTCGAATGTTATAGCGAAAACCCAATATTTTCAACGGTAACCTGAGTCTGCCTAAGAAAGTATTGGTTCGATTGAAAAATTTGACACTGAATTATAGATCATCCCTATAGATTTTCTATGCCTGTATCGGTATGGGCTGCTATCTTATCTTAACCATTTCTTTTTTTTTACTGCCCCCATTATTACAGTAAACTGTCATCCATGTATGTCCTTGATTTACGCCTGAAATACAACTAATCCGAACAAAATAAAATATTAGGCATGTTGAGTGGACTCATGGGTCAGTACCACCAGGAAAGAGAATTTGAAAAACCTCATGGTTCGAATGTTATAGCGAAAAAGCCAAAATTTTCCACGGCAAAGTAGGTATCCTGAGTACGCCTTGGAAAGTATTGGTTCGATTGAAAAATCTGACACTGAATTATCGATCATCCCTATAGATTTTTTATGTCTGTATCGGTATGGGCTGCTATCTTATCTTAACCATTTCTTTTTTTTACTGCCTGCAATCTTACAAAAAACTGTCATCCATGTATATCCTTGATTTACGCCTGAAATACAACTAATCCGAACAAAATAAAATATTAGGCATGTTGCCTGGACTCATGTGTCAGTAACAACAGGAAAAAGAAATGGAAATACCGGATAGTTCGAAAGTTATTGCGAAAAACCCAAAATTTTCCACTCCCAGTAGGTATCCTGAGCCTACCTTGGAAAGTATATATATTGGAATACAGTGTAAAATGGAAGCGCAAGGTGGTGGTGAAGGTGGAGATATCGCTGTATATCTCCGATATTATTTACTGGCCGGTGATTATTCATTAACTTTGAAAGCCCCTTTGTTCAACATGCTGCTGCCGATGATGATGATGATGCGGAGGAAAGTTGTCTCGGGTGCAGTGCTGCAGTTGCTGCCGCCAATACAAATGGCGGGCGGGGGTGCGGTGAGCAGTCATAGTCTCGTTAGCGTTTGCCTTTATTTGTTCGGCGAAGCTAGGCAGCAACTGCAAAAGACACCAGCTACGGCTCGGCTATCGGCAGCAGCCGGCCAGAGCTTTGGTGGCGGTGGCAGTGGTGGCTACCCTGTGAGTTCAACTAGATGCTTTGCCAATTTGCTGAGCCCATCAGCTCTGCGCTGCCCTTTTTCTCCAGCGACGTCACAATGAAATAAAAACTCGTTCATGCGGAAAAAATGGGTTTAAGGTCGGTTGCGCCAGACTGGGCTTTGTGCTACTGCCCCCGGAACTCACCGGTCGCCCGCTCTTCCAATGAGACCATCCAATTGTGCATTGATTTCTTCTTCGCGCAGATTTTACAGCCGTTGTGTTTGTGTTCATGCAGGCGCAGTAAGCGTGCATTGCAATATGTGAGGGTTGGGGGTGGCAGTAGCCAGCTATCCGGAACGACGCGTATTTAGGTCATTTACATTCAGATCTCGCCGATGCAGGCGGGAAGCATTTGTAAATAGTTTGATATTTTGGCATTTTACTATTCCCACTTGCAATGCTGAAGATTGCCTGATCGTAAAAATGGAATTGCCAGAAGGCGTCTGGAATTGAAAGGGGGAGGGGTTGAAAACCTGAAAATTATTGTTGTCGTATTTTCAGTTTCAATTATATCGTTTAAAATTCGTTTAGATTCGATGCCATCTATTAAGGGAACTCTATTCTATTAGAAATGTCTATAACAGACAAGGGACAGATGGTCAAATGTGGTCAAGTTGGCGGACCTCGAAATTGAGCGAAAATTTCATTCTCACTGCCACTTTGTCGCATTGGGCTAACCAGTTAGAACATTACCTAACCTAACCAATCTGATATGAAAGAATTGTAGAAGCTTATCAGAAGCTCATGCGTACTTCAAGTACTTCATTATTCCAGTGAGCTAAAATACCATTGAGATCTTGGGAGAAAACTTTGCGAATGCCATCCCAGTTAATTCCATCTTCCAAGCACCCCTAAGCCAATCTCCGCTTTGCATGGTATTCGTTTAGTAATTCGCGTACTAAAACAATAAGATAAGAGGCAAATTGGGCAGACGGGAGCAGTGAGGACATCTCATCTGGCGGCTGATCGAGATGTCGGGTATGCAGACAGGCGGAAAATGCGGACTGGGACGTTATCCGACGTCCAGTCAGGCAGACGGTCGCCGATTTCGGCGTCAGTTTCGCCCCGATGCGTCCACTCAACACTGCCGTCCATATGCGAATCAATTCTGTTTGCGATTGCATTAGCTGCCAGCATCGGGCCAGATGTAATGGACCCGATAGATGTCGGAGAAGCAGTGGCCAGACATTGTTCGATGTTTCTCCATTATTCATACGTTTTGATATTTGATAACGCAACGATTATTTAGCCATCTCCTAGTCATGCCTCTTCTTCTAACCCGTGTCTTCTGGCTTTGTAATAGCTGAGAAAGTAGCAGAATTAATAGCTCAATTACAAATTGTTGTCCGTATTTGATTAATCGAGCCGGATCGTGTAGGAAATATTACGTATGGCTTCGTTCGCCACTCTTTAGCTACCACCACATAAGCTTTCCTTCGCTGGGGAGGCTCATGCTGGTCTTAGCCAAACAGTGCTTTGGGGAGTTGCATAATCCGCGATCGTTTTTAATCCGAGCAATTTTGTTTGAAGATCCAAGCATTAATTTCTATATTTATAATTTACTAGTGGAGTACCCAGCGTTGCTTGGGTTTTACTACTATTTGCACATCTACCCGTCTGTCTGTTCTGCCCGTCCACCTGTTAGCAATCGATTGGCGACTTCTTCGGATCAGAGCTGTCGCTGTCATCGCCGTTCTGCTGGCCAATGTAGCTAATCCACGTTTCCGCGCCCACCACTATTTGACTGAG
>JAOEHK010015177.1:11113-29972 GCA_025447835.1 Labidoglobus nevermanni | reverse complement strand
CCTCATTCGGTTTAGGAAAACATTCTGGTTTTCCAGGTTGTCAATTTTAATGCATTGAATCATTAAACAATTATTCTCTGCTACATTGCCTTTTGTTGAAGATTGAACAATGAAAAAAAATCTTTACCTCATAATTCTATCGTACTGAAATATTGGTACCCTGGGACAATGAAAATAGGAAGAAAAATTGCAAAAAACTGATTTTGAAATTATAGTGAAGCAACATTACTTTCCAAAAATGAAAAGAACTGTGATCCCAATGATCTTAGAAACAAAATGACGAAAGGCAAGAATACACAATTAACTTGTTTTCCATAAAGAGAATGTTCAGAAACAAATTGTGAAGAATCAATAAAGAGACTACCTAAATATTGACTTCTGGCGCATTGTGTTAGCAGTCACAGACGAATGAGAAGGATAACTGTCCTCCAGGTAGCAATGATTTGACCTGCTATTTAGATATATTATTGCCGTTTAATTTCGTAGGCATCTTCCATCCCATATTCTAGCAAATTGCGCTTGCATAAGAACTGTTCTCGACTGACCCGCTTCGCATTGAAACCTGCTTAAGATTCACTGCCGCATCCAACCCGCATACTTGGTGATGCTATTGAGGCTGCAGTCTTTCAACAATACACATATTTTTCATGCTCAATCATTCGTGCGTTTAGCCACTTCCTTCTTTACGCCAGCATGCAGTCGAGCAAAATGCTGAAAATTTCAGAGAGGCGCAAACAATTTTCTTGCCGCTTGCACAGCGAACAAAAACGCTTTAATATAGCGTCCATATATTGTACTTTTGGCAGTTGGACGTTGTTTGCTCCACTGGTCATCAATGGTGCTACCACTTGAATAACTTGTTCGCTCTCCTAGCAATCTTACACAAGAAATTGGAATCCAATTTAAGACTCCAAATTAAAGCTTGTCTACGCGTTATTATAGTCTAGTTTCCGACGTGACAAACAGTGGTCCGAAGCTGGGGCGCGCTTGTTTGCCAACAACAACAATATTCATCATGTGTGTTTAATAATTTATGCATAAACATTGCCCGCTGGCTTTTCTACTGGCAGCTGAACATGATATTGCCACAAAATATGGCTATTGTCCATATGCACCCTGCTGGGCGAAGAAAAATTGCCGATTTCGGAATTGTTACAGCACAAGCATTGTTCAACAATCACCACCAAAAATCGCCCCGAAACAGTGCCATAACGGTATCAATTAATTGAAGTACAGCTTTTCAAATTTTATTACAGTAACAACCAAGGTGGTACCAAGTAGGGGCTGTCAATCATTTGCAGTAAGCTTTTAAAAGTGGATTTCCGGTGGGTTGCCACCCCGAGTGATCGTTCAACGTAAGTTCATGAGGTTGACATGAATAAAATCAACGGACGTTTCCGGAACCAACTGTCAATGGATAATTGGGTTCTTGGTGTGGCGAATTGAGCTAAATTAGCAAATATCGCCGATTCGGTGATCAAACTATGTTCTGCTGAGGTGGATGGCAGGTAGCCTGAGGCAATACGTCCTTACAACAATAGGCTTTTGATATTGTCATCAGCTTCGATAGAGATGAATGGAGCGGCTGCAGAAACACGAATGCTTCTATTGTGTTGTCAGATTACAGTTTCATTGTTGGCATGCCTTCAATTGCTTCTATCTGCATTTTGCTGCCGTTGTTGCCTCTGCTTGCTTGTTGTTGTCATGTTGGCCATGGACAGAAATTTCAAAAAGACGAGTGCGACCATTCTTACCAATTCTATTCTATTAATCTGTAAGACAATATGCGAAATACTTGGCATCTTCATTAATATCTGCCCTCATTATGTTCTATTCAATATCAACACTGTTTTGCCACGTTTGAAGGACCTGAAAGAAATCGGAAATATAGTACCTCTAGGATATAATTTAATTTTTCATCCCCGTTTATGTTATGCTCGATATTGAATATGGCGAAACACAAACAAACGAACCAAACATGCGAAAATTCATTACTCTGCGTTTGTACGTATGTACTTGCTGTTGGGGGAGGCATTCGTACTAGCTTACTACGCAAGGAACGGGCGGGTTAAGGGCGCTCACACGCAGTTAGGTCCATACATCTATAGATTTAGTACTTAGCGTTCCTCTGGCAGAAACATCAAAGGTTCCCAATGCAAATTCCATGTCAGGGGCGTAATTTAATTACGTTCGCATTTCCTATGCGAACACCGATTCTGTTCACCCATACCCTACCTCCCTTCGTCGCTCTGAAGTCGTGTCAAAGTCCTTCTGTTTGAGGGCGATTGATAATTTGGAAAGAACCCATGAAAATCTTTTTTGCTTACGACAAACCTTGTGAATTAAAACAAGCCAACTTCAATCAATTTATAAGGATTTGTTTATTCGTCCCAGTGCCTAATTCCCTTGGCTTACTGTTTCTTGTAAGAGGATTTCGAGCCGGATTCGTAATATGGATGCCATTCGCCGATTTATTACGTCGTGATTAAAATTAACTTTTTGCCCGATTGATTGACGTTCTGCTATCGCTTTGTAATCCTGTTACAAATTCAATAAGGGTTGCGCCACCCTCCACTTGCAATGCAGACATATGTAAATTTCCTTTGCCTCTTGAGAACCACGATTGCAAGATGACTCACAAAAAGAGCGCGACTGAAATCCAATTCGTCGCAGTTAATATCATTGTCATTCAAATTTGCATTATAAAATTTATAAATTTATGAAGTTTCCGTATTTCCAGCTCGCGAACGTGATCAGACTTTGACTTGTTGTAAGTGCCGCAGAAGGACGCTATAATATCAACCCAGCATTTCATGTCCGTCGATTTGAATCAGGACGAAATCAAATTAAATGCTACAACCTGTCTTGCTTCTCATTACTTGCCCTGATGTCATCACCATTTGCTGATCATAATCGAATATTCAAATTCACAATTCGCAACTTGTCTTAGCATATTTCTTCTTATTTATCTTATTTTCAACTTGTAAGGTATATTCAGCAAATTTTTAAGAGCGAAATTTATGATTGGTGTGCTAGCCTTGTTTACAATAGTTACTTGGACTACTGGACAGAGTTTCTATCTTAAAACACGTAGAACAATCTTTCTGTGGCTGGGAAGTGAACCCAGTAGATTGGTATAGTGACTGTCGACGTTAGAATTACGCTACATTCCCCCACACTTTCGCTAGGCAAATGTGGGTACTTATTCGTATTGTAGTATGGATCGGTGGCGATGTAAAAAGCGCGTGAATGAAGAAAATACAAATATCTTACGTCGACAATTGCCGACATCGAGGCAGCGAATAAATTTTCCAGCCGACTGTTGGGAATTGGTACAAGCGAGTGCTTTCTACAAGTTTAATCAGGCAAAGGCGCTGTAAAAGGAAATTTTGCGTGCGTTCTGCAGATAGCAAGGTGTCTTGCTACTGTTTTCCGTGCGCGGCTTATTTGCACGAGCCCTTATTAGTCCTGTCCATCAGCCAATTAGCTTCATTGCCAACGAGCCTTTCAGGCGAATGAATTTGCACCTCGTGTTCGTTATCAAAGGGCATCAAGGATGTGCAGCGACTTGGTGGACATAAAAAAACACACACACAATTGATATTACTGCCGAGATAAGGAGTTCTAAATAATGGAAGAATGAATGGTCAGAAGGAACTATTCGGGAGGGATCGAAGATAAACATGTTAGCGCATCGAAAAGGAAACATTTTCGTAGACACATTGCTTGCATTTGTTTCGTGTTTTCCGTACGGGATACGCATTGATAGTGGAGTGAAATATTTTTTATTTCCTCGGGGTAGCAGTGGCTTGGCGTGTCGCGAGGTTAGTGGATAAATACCTAGGGTGGATGTAGCTCGAATAAATTTTGTTATATTCTTTTTTCCTCACTGCATGCCAGGGAAGCCTGAGAGGTGATTCTACTTCCTGGTGGGAAATAACTTCGTAGCGACGATGGCCGCCCTGAGAGGCACTAATCCTAAGATATTGATGTCATGGGTAAAATATGGAAAGGAGGGCATTCAGAATGTGAATATTTACTTAATTTTGCTCATTTTCTAAATGCATTTTTTAAATATTTGCTGCAATTTCTAGATCCTCACAATTATAATTAATATTTTGAATACGAACTAAGGATTCTATAAATTGCATTTCTAGATAAGAGGTATAAGTTCATCAGATATTAGAGGAACCTGGTTACCTTTATATGTAGCAAATAACAAAGTTTAAAGTTTGAAATTGTCGATATACATAGCTGACATTAATTAGCAAACATTTTCGAAATATCACAATCCTGAACAAAATGTATTATTTCCAGTGTGACTTTTAGCATGTCATTGAAGTGCAGAGTAATTACACACCGCGGAAATGAGATTAAAGGGCGACATTACGAGACTAATTGCATTCCATGTGCGATCCATTCACCGGTAACAAAGGGCGAGACGCGATGGCAAATCAGGCAAAGATATAGGCAGCCCCATCAGCAGCTAGAGCCAGCATCATATAGAATTAATAATATTGTTCGCTAGCAAGACTCGAACGCATCCCCATGATGATTTTTATTAGCAGCGAATATTTGGGTTGCATATCCTTCAGGACCAGATGAAACGCCCGGCAGGGTTAGTTTGAGCAGAATGGCAATGGAAAGTCATATGCACTCGGGGACGTGCAGAAAGTGCACATTTTCTGCCCTCAAAGCAATTCGGATGTCCTAGTGGTGCGAAGAATGGGTAGATAGGTTTCTTCATATGCGAACAAGATCGCCATAATTAATCGTCGTCGTATTTTTCTAAGCTTGCAGGAAATGCCCAAATTGCTTTTCCATTTCGTATTTCCGCCGCGATATTAGGTTTCGTCCTCAATGCCCTCATGTTTGAATAGACGGGGATCAAGGCGGAGGATCCGTTTACTTCAAGCGCACACCGAGAGGAAATTAATTTTGTTCCTATTCCTGCGTTAAATTCATATTAAATGATGCAAAACTTTTCTCCTGGGGCGCGTGCAGGATTATACCAGAGATGGTGTTGAAATGATGTAAATGTCAAAGGATGCCGAGGGGATATAAGTTTAATATTTGAGCAATTTAATCGTATTCGAATTTCAAAGAAATCCACATTTACACTTGTGGTATCGTTTATGTAAAATTGTTACTTGCAATTTACTTTAAATTATAATGAAACAAACATATTCTCTATATTCGTCTATATTTAAATACAGAAATTTAACGCAATTTATAAAGAAATGCATCTAAATTCTCGAGAATTGCGGATGACTTCATTTGCGCAGTCACAGAATTATCGTCCCAATGGTAAAAATTCCAGATGAAACGACGCTGAGGTGGAAACGCATTTAGAATGCTAGAAAATGCGATGTACTGGAATGGTGCAATAAGTTCCAATATGAGACGATCCCGAGGAGGTTTGCTTGCGATTTCACGAACGTGATAAGAAATGACAGAGAAGTGTATGACGACATTGGCAACGAATGCAAAAGGTAAAAGAGGCTTCTCACTGTGCGCATTTTGGCACACGCGAATGAAAAGAGGAAACGCGAATTGCGATATTACGTGACCTTTTGTTTAATTCGTATATGTGCTTTTTGCGGCTGTCCAAATGGTTAAGTATAGTAAAGTATACCTTTCTTAACGAGCAATTGGCTGTCTAATTAACAATTACTTATAAGTGGTTATGATAAGTTAAACTGGGTTAAATACCCAGGAAATGTTTTTCGTATTTCGTAATACAAACTGCTTTATTTTATTTAGGTTTAGATGTTATTTTCTATGACGTGAATTCTATTTCTAAGTAATTCTGACAAGGACTTAATCTGGTGATCTGTAACGAAATGCAGCGAAATGCTAAAATGATTTTATTTAAGTTGCTATTTCGTTTATTATCGGAACCACAGTTGCAATAAAGTACGAGGAAGAAGGGTGGTTAATCATTAAATTGTCGACGTCAACGTGGTTATAAAAAGGAAATAAACAAGTAATAACAGGCAGAACAATAAAACAATGTATTTACGGGAGTTCTGCTAGCCATTCCGTGATAGCTTTCTGATGGGTTCTAAGTTGGTCTCATTTAAAAAGCAATTTGCCATATGGTTCCCTAGAGCGTTGTATAAATTATTATTTTTGCCATTGTAGCGGACCACTTGGTGTTTCTTCCATTACACATTGTGGGAGGTGTTTTGGCGTTTATAATTGGATTCTAAATCCATATATCAGCATATCGAATAAATTACGACCCCCACAGTCAGGTTGAATCGTTGCTTCATTTCTCCCTGATGACATATTCAACTAGCATCAATGGCAATGTGTTCTGTATTAAGCTTTTGATACCCGGGCAGCGTGCTCCAGACTGCGGATAAATGATCGTTTATTAGAATTTATATTTGGATCAATTTGGGGCTTTCGGGGGTGTTGCATTTATGCATTAACACCATTTTGCGGCGAAAGCGAGGAAATCTTTTTGATAATCGCACATAACACAAATAGCCAAAAGGGCAAGAGGGCAGCACGTGGAAAAATAAACGTAAAGCGAAAATCTGGATTAGCGCAAGGATTGCTATGGCGCTGCCGAACCCGAAGGGTTGTGATGGAGGCGAACGTGCCGCTGGCAAACACGACCACGATTGTGATAAATATAGGAGAATTCCGTGCCCTGGTCTCCAAATGCCCCAAAAGACAGCCAAACCGTACAATCAAGAAGTGAATTTATACCGCAAACGTACGAATGCGGAACAACAATAACACCAACTTCCTCGCAGAAGCAGAAGCAGAACGGCATGCGATATGTTGTTGCTGCAACGGTGCTTGCAATGATGCATTATTTATGCTCAAATTTCCAATGCTGTGATTCTAAATGTCATTGCCACATGTAGAAGAAAACGTAAAACCAAATGCAATATCAGAGTCACCAGTAACTTGCAATATTTCCATTGGAATTCCAATGAAAATGGTATCGTACCTCTGGTTAATATATTTTAAAGATCAAAAAGACATCAATGGAAGAAAATTCCATTTTTGATAACGCAATTAATATCATTATTAATTATCGAAACTATTCCGAATGCAGTTTATTTCTAAATGTCGAATAATGAATAAAGCCATTTTCTATTAGTTTTCCTTAAGAGTATACTTATTGCAGTGTTATTGATGAGTGCTCGGTAGTCGAGTGGCAACGTCGAAGGGTGATGAGCCGAGAGTATTGGGTTCAAATCCCAGTAAAGCGGTTGTTATTTGAAATCCAAAAGATTGATATCTTCAACTTTACAAATATTGTAAAACGACGCAATACTAAAGACTGCCGAGCAGTCTAGTGGAAATAGGTCAGTAACGTGTCTGAAATGGCAAACCTAAAGAACGAATACGTTTATCGTTAGATCTAATAAGCAAGTCCCATCCCACCCACTCAACTAAAGGTCATATGTCCTATGATTCTAGGGAAATTTCGATATTAGACACTAATCCTAGACAATTCAATTAACGTCATTCTCCTTTAGCTGTTATCAGGTTTATAGTAAATCCAATTCAAGACAGAATTTTTATATGTACTGCTAAGATTCAATTTGTGCAAATTACAGCTACGTTCTTTGGCTGGTTAGGAAGCTGAGTCAACTCCCTAAACCAACATTATCTGATGATATTTTCTGGTTATGATTTAAGTCTGTAGGAAGTGAAATCCTCCAAGGAGGTCAATTTTGCTGTTTGTTGTAAATTTTCGCCGTCTGATTATTCTGAATTAACTAAAAGAATGTCACGAGGATCATTGTTTACGTCGTTGGTGACAATGGAAAAAAGGCATTTACGAAGAATTTATGTTAATTTATTATAATACTTGGAATATAACTATGTTAGCAATAAGTTGCGAAATGTTTCATGTGCATTTGGTATTGACTAGAATGGAATTACTCCAAATAGAGATATCGAAATGGTTTCTGCGAAAACATGGTTATTATCTAGTCATTATTGTTTGCGACCAATATATTGTTCATTCTTGAACTGATTTATGATATTATTTATAATCGTAAATAGTGTTTTATCGCATTTCTGCACCATTTCGCATTTTTTCCAGGCAGGTTTTTTTCGCCTTTTTCTTCGTAAGGATTCTTTCACGGTCTAATGCTTTAACGCCGGAACCCAGGACGAGAACCAGACCAGCGTTAAATATTTCTAAGTAATGAACCCTGAGATGAATTTTGAATTTATTAAGCACTCTTCAATCATTGCTTCATCAACTTGTACCATTTATAATAAGTGTAAATTTGTAAATTTCAATTAGAATCTTACCTAGAAATTGTTACTGGCATAATATTCTCGCAAAAAATTGTATGTGAATTTAGTTTTAATTGATGTTATAATTGTAATTAACAAGAGTTGGATCAAAGACTTGGAATTCGGATGTAATGATAATAAGTGTACATGAAACTCAACCTGCAGGCATATTTCACATGTTAATTGCTTGCTAGGCGACATAAAAGTGCGATCTCTAATTAAATTACTAATTGCGTGCATGAGCTTACCATTAATGAGCATTAAATGCAAACTTTGTTTACTCTTGGGAAGACAAAATCGCCAGTTTTATTGGCAAGAAAGCATTCTGATATTTACATATTTACTAATTGCAGCAATCAAATGTTTGATTACTTTCGGCTTCAAAACAGAATCGGCAATATTCAAGCAAGTTATACATAGGACAATGATTGAATGCCTTGTATTCTCGAATAAAATTCATGTACTTGGACATATATTCCCTAGTCAATTAGTTTGCAGTTCCAAAACATCATTCATGCTTAATGAGGATGAGCTAGGCACTAATCCGAAGCGCGAATAATTGAAATCGGCTTTAATTACTGTGAGATATTTCCGCTTGAAAATCTTTGCACTTTGCAATCACACAAATTGAATTATTGGTTGCGTATGAAACATTTTTTAATCAAGTATTCAGTCTGATGCACGATAATAATCACGGGCTACTTTTATATTCAACTTTGCGAACTTTCATCCCGATCTATTGCGAGATCACATCATGCATAACTGGGAGTAGAAATTGCCGCGGATATTTCATTTTCATTAAAAATGCTCTACACAAGTTTAAGTAAACCCAAAATGAGCATATTTATAAGCAAAGTTTTACATGTGATGAATGCACTCATATTTATCATTCGAAAATTATTTCAAATATGTAAATTCCGCAATAATCAGGCAGTGGCCTCAATTATTCATATTCAATTTTTACATAACAAGTCTCAAAATAGTCATACCGCAATACTCGCTAAATATATTGAGTTTATATCTTATCCTAAAAACAGTGGAAGCCCTGGTCTAATTTCGACCCCGTTGGCGGAACGTTAATATAGCTGGGAGGTCCTTAATCAGGACTTTCGTATTGCTGGGCTAGTGCTCTTAGTTCCCTGGTGTGATTTCATTTCATTCTCGCCTATGGTCCTTGTAGAGCTTATAGCAAAAGTGGGTTGCTACCAGATATTGAATGAATTTTGGAGAAAGCTAGTTTGCAACTAGATTGGACTCTAATGTGTTTTTTTTGCAAATATTAGGTGGATGCAAACTCGTCGAGCTAAACAGTTGTGCTCAATTTGCCGAAATGTGTGCCTGGGTAGAAATGCGCAGCAATTTGCAAAAATTGTGGAAGCGACCTTTTTGCTAGGTATCTTCAACGCCAAGCACAGAACTTATTGCAACTTTATGTAAATTAATGATGCATTCAAATTACAACCTTAGTTGCAAAATAAAAATTATATTACCACGCAATTTTGTACTTATATCAGAGGAAGTTAAAAAACCTATATATTTAAAAATGCATGTAAATCTTGCTGTTCACCTATTACCCTTGCTGTGTGACCATGATTTACAGCTAAAATACAAATAATTCAATCGAAATTAAATATTGAGCATGTTCCGTATACTTCTGGTACAGCGCTAATTCAATAGAAAATTGGAGGAACCTCATAGTTCGAAAGTTATAGCGAAAAAACTAACACTTTGCAATACAAACGGCACTGCAATAGCGATTGACGGCAGTCTAATGCGCATGCGAATGAGGACAAATAGGAATGTTAGAAATATTAGAAAAATAGTAAAAACTTCATAGCTGGAAAGTTATAGCGAAACAACCTTCATTTTTTCATTTCAGATCTGTATAAAATTCATTTGAAGGAACGCTGCCATTAATACTCATTTTTCAGGACGCTTCCTTTCACTTTCTCTGTCATAGATGACTCACCCTCTCCCCTGAAAATGCTCTAAAGGAAATTAATAACGCTTGGCAGAACTTAATATTTTTACATGCATTTAATGATGAAAGACGAGTGTGCAGATTGAACACCTAACCTAAGGTCGAATGAAATCGCAAAGAAATTACTTTATCAGTGGCACATTTCGGCCGAGGGTGCAAAAAACAGAGTATTTTTGACATGAGGGTGACGACTCGTTCAGTCTGCCTTAAACCCTCAATGCTAAGCAATTATCCAGTGCCCTTCATTGCTATCCACGTTGACATGTTATGTCCGCAGCCATGTTGATGATAACAGCGATCAATTATCCCTCACATAATTATATTATTTTGCAATTTATATAAATGACGTATAGGTACATATCCTTATCTGTAAAATTTGGATGCTTCACCACTTCCCTGTTAACCCTGTTAACTCAGGCCTTCGCTAAACCAATTGATTGTATACAAATTTAAATTAGCCAAAACCTACTTCCATTTAAGGAATTAAAAGTAGATTTTGGTCTAATATATAGATGCATTAGATTTGATTATCTAATGAATAATGGTCGGATGGTTCTTTTCTTTTCTTGCAGAAGAAGAAATTCCATTGAGTCAGAGATTTTTTTGTTTGAAGCCCAAAAGAACAAACAAATCTCGTAGTGCTTTAATTGAAGAGCAGCCCTAGATTGAATGTGCATGAAGCTGTGCAATGGCGGGACCTGCAATTAATTAGCGCGAAAATAAGAGCAGAACAAATTGAATAAAAGGAAGTTTCATTAGTCCTCCACCTTTCGCTGGCGTAACCAACGTGACGAATATTGTTTGATATTTCATTCACTACTTGTACAATATTAATAACACCACTGATGAGTGTTTCCGGCTGCGATTCAACATAATAGTTCTTTCGCTAATTAATGCTGTACAGCGCTGCTTAAACTAACTGTACCCATTGGCTACAATAATATCCACTTTGCATCGGTGCATTTATTCGTGGAATGATCGCAGTGAAATGGTATAATTCGAAGTTTTATGGAAACCCTAAGAGAAACAATATGTTTGCCAATAAACAAATAAACCAGGAAATCTTTTCAAATATTATCCTGAGATATGCTGATTTAATGAAAAATTAGGCAGCTAATATTCACTGTAGAGAAATTGATTCAGAAATTTTAAAACCTTGCAGTTCATTCTAAAATTCAGTTTTATTTAGCAATTCATAGTTAAAATTTCTACCAATTCCGACATCCCTAAGGGATTTCGTGAAATCTTGGATTCTAGCATTTCACTGCGAAGGAATCACTGCATTAAGGAATCCATCGATTACATATTTGTCAAGTTTTATGGACTCATTTCGTTGAAAAATGAATATTTATAATGCAGGCACTTTTTCCTACAGGATCTCAATATCCCTTCTTTTATCCGCAGCAGCATGAGACTTTTCGATCGAGTTATTCCTTTAGTGTCGCCGATAAAGTCGATTTTTCTTGAGGTCATACAAGCTTACAGCTTAAATTAATTCAAATGGCATTGATTGCAAAAAGCACGTAACTTTGCAACAAAGTTTTTGCGATAAAATGGCGAATGATTGATGGCATGGAATAATCAGATATGGTCCAAGTTGTGCAGTTAAGCTGCAATCGATGAACGTCACATCAGTTTTTGATCGGCAAATTTCACAATGTAGCAGTGGACAAAGATGTGCGCGTGCATGCGTGCAAATCGCATTTATTCGAGGCGCGCCCCCGAATTACGTGAATCAGCAGGCGAGCAACAACAGCAAAAAAACGGACTCCCTTTGAGTTGCGTTCGAGTTAAAAACATAAGCCTGGGACGCACGCAACCGCCTTAATCCTGGCGACACGTGCTTGCGTCCCTGTTACCGCGATAGGGATGCGAGGCGATCGAGAAGCGATGCGAAACGCGACGCCGATCGGGGGATGGAATGGGCTATAAAAAGGCGACTTCCGTGCGACATGTATATGCGCGTGTGCTTGGCTCTCCTCCAATTCTCCGCTCCAATCCTTGTTGCGGGATATATTGGACGGTCGCGGCTATGAATACCAGAATGGGGCAATAACTGCTTTATGGGACCGCAAGTAGCGCATTGATTGCTGCCAAGTCGCTCCGAAAGAAAGCCAACCTGGCTGGGAGAATGTAGTCGCGAAGCCGGTGAACCAATCTGGGCTATGCACCAAGTGATATTAGAATGGAAGGGCCCACATTATTCTGAGTGCTTTTTGAATAGCTCCACTTATTATTGCACATTCTCTTTCACCTCATCAAACACAAAAATGAGCAAGCAGGCTATTTGAAAACATAACAATGCCTGGAGGAATGCTTGATGATGCTAAATATAGTGTATTGATAATAAATTGTTACAAAACACCAATTTGCCAAGTAGTTAACGATAAAAATGACTTGATTATGACTTTATATATCTTATGATTGTTTCAACTTTGTTTTGCATATTCGCATCCATCCAGTACTAGCTTTCCTAACCAGTACCCAAAATATGATAAGCGCAGCAATTATCAAGCCGTACACGTCAAGCAAATAGTACTGATACAATGGCATCTGACTGGCGGCACAATTTAGGTAATTGGTGTTATTTTGCTTCAGCACACGCTCCACCCAGAACATTGCTTTCTCCATGGGATTCACCTCCTGGTAACGAAATGCTTGGGAGCGCGATGCAATCTCATTATAGTAAGCTGGATTCGTGGTGATCTCATGAATTGCGCTGAGCAGTTTGTCCTCAGTGAGTGTTCTAGGATCCAACCGTAGTGCGAATCCATTGTGGACATTTTGAGCAGCGTTGGTCTCTTGATCCAGGAAGAATGGCAGAAAAATCATCGGAACCGCATGGTATACCGCCTCCAGGACACTACCAAGCCCACCATGAGTAATGAAGAGTTTCACATTTGGATGGCCCAGCACGGCTTGCTGCGGAGTCCATTTCATTGTCTTTACATTAGCTGGTTGTCCTTCGATATCCCGATCATTTTTCCAGAGGACCTTATATGGAAGTGAGGCGAGGCATTTGAGCAGTACGTGCAACTTGTCACCCAGAGCATCTGGTTTGATTATAGACCCCAAGCTGAACAGGATAACTCCATCGTTGGCGTTATCCAGGAACACCCTCAATTCTTCCGACAGCTCTGGTTTCACTTGCAGGTGGAAACCTCCGATTTGTATCACGTTTGTCAAATGTGGTCGCACATTCTGCACTGCCATGTGCGTATTAACAAAGGTCACCTGGGCGGTGCGTTGTAATTCGCTCAAATGTGGTGCGCCCGGAAAGTGTTTCTGCACATTCGCATTCACCATGTTCATCCAGATGTATTCCATGTAAAAGTCGGAGAATACGTTCAAGATGGTGTTCATCGTTCGTTGAAGAAAAGTCATATCCTCACTATAAGGGAGCAGATAATAAGGCACGTATGCCGAAGGTAAGGGGTTGCCGGTAAACGCGGCGTGAATCGAGTACATTCCTAACACACTGAATCTAATCGTGGGCGCGTTCACTGCATGACTTAGCCCAAGAAGTGATTCCATGCCCATATTTAACACCAAATCGAATTTCTCGCCGCTGGCGAGCAATGCTTTGATCTTCTTGTCAGATAGCAATAAATCATCCGCTACAATGCAATATTTCAGAATCTTAGCCACCCTCAGTAATGTAAATGCTGTTCCGAACGCTTCGTCCCGCACTTTTATAAGGTTTCTTTGCTCAATGTAGATGTTTCTGAAATTGTGAACCTTTTCCTTTAGTGGATACGAGCTTATCCACGTTACCTCGTGGCCTCGCGCGGATAGTTCTTTCAGTAAGGATGTAGCGAGGATGGCGTGACTCGGGGAAGGGAATGGTAGCATTGCTAAGATTCTTGCCGATTCTAGAATACCCAGGTTGTTGGAAACCAGCAAAATGATGAAAAGTGACTTCCATTGCAATTTGGCGTTAAACATTGCTAAGGTAAGTCACAGTGTTACACGAAACTGTTTACAATAGAGTACAACTTTGCGTCGTTGGCTAAACTAACATTCGGTTATTACTTAGCTAGTAAATCAGTCAAAACTTATGCATTCCTGGAACACATATTTAACTCATTCCGATATACAATTCTAAATTATATACTAGACGCTAACAACAATAGATATTTCCGTACATTTTAATGACTTTGTTTTGTTGGGGCCATTTTTGGTATATTATACAACGCTTACCACTAGACTACAGAGATAGTTTACATAAAAATAAATAACATTTATTTGGAACACTCTGTACTAACAAAACATTACACGCCATTTAAATGCAAAAGTGAAAATGTAAGCAATGACCATTTCTGTAAATTACAGGTAGGAAGTTTACGTAATTGTAATGAACTCTTATCCAACTTTGCTAAGGCGATACTCAGTCGTATAATGGAAGAAATTTCATTTAATGGCAGCATATGCAGCTATAAATAAGCAGGGTCAACTGAGGTTCCCGAAAAGCGCGTAATTTATCGCCTTCTCCTTCCACCCTTAGAAAAATTCATGAGAGAGTTGAAGAATGAATGTGTGCTAACTGAAATTAGTAGAAATTGCATTGAATCTGCGTGTGCAGCAAGCAGCCATCATCATAGGGCGGGCAGAGCGGGCAACCCTTAAATTTGCATTATGAACTGCATGCTGGCAAGGGCAACAAACCAGAACCGGGCACTCTGTCTCACCACCGCAAGCAATATGCAGTTTTCAAGGGTGCCCGAGGGATGAGACCGGCGGCGAACCAGTGGCGACCCCCATATTAATATCTTGTGTAAACTGCAAAGTATTTGCTCGACGAGTAATAACAATAACCGCCGCCACCGTAATCCGACACTGGAGAATTTATCGCCGCCTGCGCTAGATGCATATTTAACATTGCTAATGCGACCACCGCTTATTAATTTATGTGTGAATGAGCTGATAAAAAGCGGCACTCGCGATATGCGCACGTGTCACTTAATGCCGCCGCGACTAATGATACTAAACAGGCACCCCGACGGTGGTGATCGCATTTTTAAGTCAACGATTACGACGCCCGTTTCGGGCCCGCTCTCGCTTATCCACTGCACATGCACCACCAATAAATTCCCTTTTATTTTTCAATTCGATTATCTCGTCCGCACAATGGGATTAAACTCTTAAACTCTCCGCCAACTGCTCGCCAGCACCATTATCGCTCCCGCAATCATATAAATGACTTTCAATGTTTCGAAATCCCTCCATCAACCCCAAACGACATCATTTCTTCGCTTTCTTTCTTCATGGCAATCTATACGAGATCGCTACTTGGTGGACGCGGAATACCTTACCTATAACGTGTACCCTATGACGGGGATTCAATTAAATGCCATTTTATTTACAATTACATTGCAGCCCTAATTGCGGCAGGTGGGTGCACCAATTGTGATTGCGATTATTCGTGAATTCCAGGCGTTCATAGTTGCGCGCAATTTGCGAAATTCAATTTGCCAACAATTGATTAGGTAATTGCAGGCATGCAATATTAATTTATTCATTAGGTGCTTTATGAACTACGTCGTAGTGCTCGGCAACGCGCCAATTTCCGGACGCCCTCAATTCCACAACATTGTGGTGTAGGTCTAAGACAGTGTTACCGAACCATTTTTGCAACATAGACACTTTACCCATATTGTTAGTTTTCATAGACCCCTTAATGTAGATTTCTGGAAATATACTCGATGCGTACCCGTAGACAGTGCTGTTAGACAATTATGGGGAATACCCAGGGTATTCCCAGGTACCCTGTGTTTGTCCGCCAGCACTGTGAATTGTCATCCCATATTGTTAGTTTTCATAAACCCCTTAATGTAGAATTTTGGAAATTTACTCGATGCGTACCCGTAAACAGTGCTGGCAGACAAGTACGGGGAATACCCAGGGTATTCCCAGGAACCGGTGCTTGTCCGCTAGCACTGTGAATTGTCATTCCCTATTGTTAGTTTTCTTAGACCCTTTAATGTAGAATTTTTTAAATTTACTCGATGAGTAGCCGTAAACAGTGCTGGTGGACAAGTTCGGGAAATACCCAGGGTATTCCCAGGACCCGGTGCTTGACCGCCAGCACTGTGAATTGTCATTGGTGTTAGTCTTACGTTGATAATATGTAGACCCCTAAATTCTTGTTTCCTTATCTTAGACCAATACAAGTCATAGTTAACCCAAAGGGGAATAACTAGTGTAAGATCATTTTTTGCATTTTTATTTTGTGGTTAATTCTTAGCTTCCGAAAGATTTCTCGCTATTTTCCTCCGGGAAAAGCGTTTTAAAACCATTCCACTTTGAGGGAATTTTGCCTATTCTGAAGTATATATTTGACAGCTTCATAAGTCTATCCCTGAAACCATTTTCATAGTTACTGGGCCGTATTGCAAGTAATATACTTATTGTCCAACAAAAACTGCTCTGGATCGATTTAAGATATATTTGATTAAACCACCTGGGCTAAAAGTATTTCGTGCAATTCTAATTCTTGCTTTGAGGACGAGTCTGGGCTTGACATGGTCGCATTTAGCAGCGCCATTAATATTGGCGTTCACCTCTGGATCCCAATTTTAAATTCAAATTGTGGCAAGTGTAGTCGGGCATACGTAACGGGGCGTTGATCACTAAATAATCCTGTAATACCGCCGACATTCTCACGGCTGCCATTAATATTCATACGCTCGGTTCCACCTTACGGCCAAACGTCTTCTGCGCTACGGGGCCTGGTACTTCCGAAGCTCCCAGCCACTTCCTCCGCCGTGTGTCGTGTAGTCGAGCCATTAAAAAAACCATTCACCGACTACCAATTGCGAAGCTACTACAGCTAGAGTTTCTGCCTCCTGAACCCCACCAATCACGTAAAAGGTGCCGACATTAAGGCAAGATATGATCGAAGTATCCGGTGTGCATCTAACGCGCCGAATCGCCAATGTTGGCCGTTGTTTTCCGGCGAAACCTCTTAGCCGCGGTATTTATTGCCGAAAAGCGCCTGCATGGGAATTCATTCGACGAGGCACTTTAAAGTCGCGGAGGTTTTATCGGGCTCTAAGAAGTCCGCCTCGTTCATCCCTTACCCTGCCATATATCCGGATATGGCATAGCAAGATGATAAGCGTCTCGGTCAATTAATGCTACTCGAGATGATTAATTGCAGATAATGGCATCTTCTTTTGTTTCTATTCCCTTTACCGTTTTTCTTATCTCAGCTTATTGATCTACTCCTCGCTCAACTTTGTCCAAGAACTGGAGAAGCATTTGTTTCCTTTGCATTCCTTTTGCATGTTTACATCATCTTCGATGTTGGGCCAACATTGGGGCTTTATTTATCGCCCGATGCATCCCGTACCATCGCATCCCATCCCAGGTTCAGTGTCTAACTGCTGGCCGAACCCAACCTAACTGTTTCAATTTGTTACTTGAGTAATGAGCCATCGCCATTCCGAAACTTTTCGTCGGTGGCAAACATTCCGACTTTGTACTTGCGCCTTGCTTCGCCTCGTTTCCGGAACCCAGATACCTGTCTAGTCCTTGTCCTCCTCGCCACGATTCGGCCACCCCGATGCTTATCCAGACGGTGTCTCCCCGTGATTAATTTCCCACCAAGTGCACGCCCGCGAACTGATGCCCACCCCCAATAAGTTTGCAGTTTGGTTTCGTGTTTGGTGAACGAATTCGCTTAGCGGAATAATTGAGTAAAGGAGGGCACCCGGTGGAGCAAGATTTATGTTTGCTTGGCAAAGGAACACGTATTCTAATAGGAAACATAGGAATATAACATTTGACAATAATGCTGGTAGATTTACTGTCTTGAATGACAACCGAATGTGTCATTGAATTATAAGTCTGAATAAAGCACCACGGAACAAGGGTATCTGAAACATGAAACTGATTATGGACATTTCTATAATAGACAACATTTAATTCGTTGATGGTCAAGTCTAGTAAATCACCACTAGTCCTCCCATAATGTTGTTAAGTTTATGTGACCAGTCGAACGTCTTATTTTATGCACCCTTGTTGAAGGGCTGCAATTCTATAGCTCGCCATTGCGTGTTGATATTTCATTAAGCGTTATACGAGGCACGAAGCGTGTCATTTGCCTCTTATTAATGCGGCATGATATTGCTCCGTGTTTGCGTTATTTATTCGCTTCCGAGCTAGGAGCAATTACATTAGGCTGGTGAAGGCCAATGCACCATCTATAGCCGGGATGAGCAACTCCCTGGCCCACCATTCCATTTATACCTTGCCATTTTCCCTGGTTACAGGCATACCCACATACGGATTTCAGGTACATATAAAACATGCTATAATCCAGTTGCCCTCCCCTGGTCAAGAGGAATGTTTGTTTTTTGGCGCATTGGAAACGCACCCTGCACCTGGGCGTCACCATTCATTGCATGAAATATGAAAATGGCATTTGCCCTCGCATAATTGTTCATTAAACGTCGATGAATGTTTCTGCCTATAATTCTGCACTCGAAGGTATTGGGTCTGTCAGTTTCTGCGAATGAATTGATGAGATGGATCGATACCGAAGAGCTGGGCAGTGGTCGCAACAGAGGTAAACAGGATTGCAGCAACCAACTTGAAGGATGC
>JAOEHK010015156.1:0-10479 GCA_025447835.1 Labidoglobus nevermanni | reverse complement strand
TAAAGAAATGCTTGTAACCTCTGGTTACTTTGAGGTATGTTTCACAAATTTAAAAAATAGTTGAAATAACTGGTTTCTCACAAAACTGTGCGAAAACGGTACAAATTTTTATTAAAGTTAAATTGGAATACCGGGAACTGCACACTTTAACAAGAATTGATCAAATGGTATTCCCTGTAACTTCCGGAATAGAAAATAAAGAAGTTTTCATCAAACTTGTCAAAACTGCAGGCTAAAACAGATTTTCGAGGACGTTCTTAAGAAAACAGTCGAAGGTACGCTAAGGTAGACCCTAAAAAGTCAATCCTGTAAAGAAATGCTTGTAACCTCTGGTTACTTTGAGGTATGTTTCACAAATTTAAAAAATAGTTGAAATAACTGGTTTCCCACAAAACTGTGTGAAAACGGTACAAATTTTTATTAAAGTTAAATTGGAATACAGGCAACTGCACATTTTAACAAGGATTGATGAAATGGTATTCCCTATAACTTCCGGAAAAGAGAATAAAGAAATTTTCATGAAACTTGTCAGAAATGCGGGCTAAAACAGATTTTCGAGGACGTTCTTAAGAAAACAGTCGAAGGTACCCCAATGTAGGCCCTAGAAAGTCAATCCTGTAAAGAAATGCTTGTAACCTCTGCTTATTTTGAGGTATGTTTCACAAATGTAAAAAATAGTTGAAATAACAATGGTTTCCCACAAAACTGTGCGAAAACGGTACAAATTTTTATTAAAGTTAAATTGGAATACTGGGAACTGCACTCTTTAACAAGAATTGATCAAATGGTATTCCCTGCAACTTCCGGAATATGGAATAAAGAAATTTTCATGAAACTTGTCAAAAATGCGGGCTGAAACAGATTTTCGAGTACGTTCTTAAGAAAACAGTCGAAGGTACGCTAAGGTAGACCCTAGAAAGTCAATCCTGTAAAGAAATGCTTGTAACCTCTGGTTATTTTGAGGTATGAGCCACAAATTTAAAAAATAGTTGAAATAACAATGGTTTCCCACGAAACTGTGCGAAAACGGTACAAATTTTTATTAAAGTTAAATTGGCATACAGGCAACTGCACACTTTAACAAGAATTGATGAAATGGTATTCCCTGTAACTTCCGGAATATGGAATAAATAATTCTGTATGTAATTTATCAAAAAGGAGGCCATAAATAGATTTTCGAGTACGTTCTTAAGAAAACAGTCGAAGGTACGCCAAAGTAGGCCCTAGAAAGTTAATCCTGTCAAGAAATGCTTGTAACCTCTGGTTACATTGAGGCTATCTTCTACAAATTTAAAAAATGTCCGGAAAAGTGCACATTTTTGATTATAATTAATTTGGCATACAAGGAACTGAACACTTGACAAGATGGTAATCCCCGTATCTTCCGGAATATGGAATAAACAAATTTCACAAAAAGACTACAGATTTTCGAGGACGTTCTTAAGAAAACTGCGAAAAATAAATCCCGGAGAAATCGTAGAAAGAAAATCATGCTTATTAGTTCCACAACGTTAAGAATTTTTGAAGGAAATTCCCGGTAACCAGTGGAATATGTATTTTATGGCATTATACGAGGATGTAGACCATAACGCTCAGCCAGGGATTGAACCCTAAACTTTCAGTATCGCTACTCTGTTCTACAAACAGTTATAATTTCTATATTCCCATTCAAACTAAAACTGTTACTTCTCAATTGGATCCGCAACTTAAAAAGTGCAATCAAAGCGTAAATAAATGAAATTGAAAATTGAGCTGCAGTAACGAGCGAACCTGAAAGTTAACAAGCTCTGAAATTGGCTAATTCTGATTGGGCATTTGGGTTTTTAACGCGTTTCTTACTGCAAATCAAATGTCTTCGCCTGCCAGTTAGTTAGCAGCTAATTGTTCAATACGAGGTTATTGATGAAGAGAATATGCGATCAATAAGCCATCAGCACAAAGCGGCGATTCTCCTCTCGCCTTCAGATCGGACAAGCGCGCGCATTGTTGCAGCGCTCTTCGGCGGGGAGCAAATCGTCCGAAGAAAGGGAGGACGTGACCACTTTCCTCCACATCGTCAATGCATAATTTAAGCGCGGCTGGCGGCGGCGGTGCGCATTTTTACACCGTCATTTCTCAAAAAATTGTTTGAATGACAATAGTTTGATAGCGCCCCGACGAGCGGCGGGCGGTCCTCCCGCCGCTGCCCGGGAATTGACAGCGAGGCGCTCCCGCTGAGGAAGCGCGCGTCTGCGCGCCTCCTCGGCGATCCGCGTTTTGTTTCTTTTGATTCTAATATTGTCGTCGGGACAATTCATTGCCTCTCAAGCCGTCAGCGGTCGAGAGGTCTCGCTCGTCGAGTGGGCTCTGAATGCGGCCTCCTCTCCAGTGTGGGATGGCATACCTTCAATCCGCTGGCGCTGCCAATGAGTTGAAAGCTCATCGCAATGACAATGAGGAACGCGCACATCGCCTGCGATCACGTGATCGATGACTTTTTAATGATGCCGGGCAAGGAGGCAGCGCGCTCACCACCGATTCACCAAATTGATGGTCCGGAATCCGGACGCCTTGTGTCATCTACATTCCCGATTTGCATATAGATGAACGCCGCCGAATAAATTTCAAATATTCATAAGGCCGCGAAGGGATGCTGCTGGCCATCTCAGCGTCAGCGTGCGCGTCATTAAAGCCGCACTTTATTGGGCTCACCTCTTCGTTTACGACGGCGCCAAGACGCTCCCCAATATTTTAATCATCATTCGCATGCATTCCGAGTCAGTTTCGACAAATCTCACTTACCGCCTCCAGAGACCCTGTTGACATCGTGCTGCTATTCGCCGAGCGAATCAACTGGAAATCGGCGCAAGAGGGAGGGGGACAAGAGTCAAGAGACATGATGCAACTAAACGTAGTCGTATTTACAAGCAATCAGAGTCAATGAACAAAGTAGCTGGTCACTAGTTGGACGTGATGCTGGTGCTGGGGGTGGCGGCGGTGGCGCTGCTGGTGGTGGTGGCGGCTGCCTGCCCCCCTAGGTTGTGGGTGAGGCTGTGCCGGCGAAGGTCGCAGTTGCGGCGGAAGACCTTCCCGCAGGCGGCGCAATTGTAGGGTTTGATGTCGGTGTGCGTGAGCAGATGGGTCTTGAGGTTGGAGCGCTGGTTGAAGGAGCGCGCGCACACGGGGCACTTGTGGGGCGACTCCTCCATGTGCAGGATGCGGTGCACGGCGAGGGTGCGCGACTGGCAGAAGCCCTTGCCGCATTCGGAGCACTTGAAAGGCTTCTCCTTGCTGTGGATGTACCTGCAAGCCAACGCCAACACGCGCCTTGAGTCAAGACGACCAGCTCACACCTTGTCATTGTCATTGGGGCCCATTGTGCGGCGGATGGCGCGCTGAATGGGGCGCTTTCATGCCCGGCCACGCTTTCAGAGATAATTAACGATTTCACGATCGCGAACTGCTTCGTTTCGGTCACCGGTAAAGACCATTTAATGCGATTCAATCGTACCCATTGTTGCCCTTTACTGTTCCAAGGTACCATGGTTGATGGAGATTCTTTCGCGAAAATGTATGCAAAAATTGCGAGAGTAGAGAGACCAGCAGATCCATGCCTCTAAGCTCATTTCTTTATTTAGACAGCTTGGAAAACCCTGTTTACGGGTACCCTCAGAACTAGGGTTGTGTATGCTTTTGAAGAAGAGATTTATGGGACCTGCGAATCATGGCCACTTGGGGTGATCCGGAAGTGGTAAACTAAACTCAGAACTACTCGGCGTTGCAATTTATACTCATTTGATTCCCTTTCCCAAGTCTGGGAAGTTCCTTGGGTTGAAATAGGATTAGGATTGTATTGGTGGCCGCATAGCTTCTAAATAGAGACTCCTTCCAGAGCTGTATAATACTTCAAGCGTATTTTGATATGAAATAGAGACAGGAATATGATCAAGAAAAAGGAAAAATTCAGATTATATTAATTTACCGAAGGATACACTATATACCTTGAACTAGCCTAACAAGGAGGAAGTTCTATGTAGGGTAAACATCGAATGATCTATTCTTAATAGTCAAAAGTAAGGGAAATGTCATTTCAATTACCCAAGAAGGGGTAATTGATGGTAAAAGAGCTATTGGGTGAAAACCGAAAGTTTGTGGTGTTCCTTTGTTTTGAGACTGATTATGAGACCTAATTAGTTAAAATATATACAAGAATCCTGCGTTAGGCCCAGACGGATCCTAAACTCATCCTAAACTCAGATGGAATGATTTTAATTCAAACAATGATAGTTCCAGAACCAATGCAATGGTAATTTCTATATAGCTTTCAAACTTGTAGTTATATCACACTCTAAATCATTATTTGTTGCAAGGTTAGAGTAGTCTTTGATTAAAACCATTTCATAATATGAAATTCAACTTTCTAGCGACTCCTTAGTTTTCTAGGGTCAGGACTCTTCTACACTGCTACTTATAGCTTCGCAACTCCCCTTCCTTGGCGACTCCGCAGTGCCCCTTCACAATTGCTACCTATTTTCTAAAGAAACTTGTAGTTATAAGAGTTCTTCTTGTTCTGCCTTCATGGTCAAACCTTTGGCCAGTTCTTTCTTCGTTCTTTCTTTCTTGTTCGCTGCTGTGGGTTTACCTTATGATTCTATCTTTAATTCTTTGTCTCGGCTTAATCATTACTTGCTTCTTAGTGTTTTGAGAATAAGCTGCTAAATTGATCCAGTCGGCCATCTTGGGAAGACCTCTATGCTGTAAGGGATGTTGGACAGTATTCATGTTTCACTCATCGCTTTCTGCCCATTTGGAATGATGAATAGTCAAGCATGTAGATTCCATCGCGTTAAGCTGTTTGCTGTTTGCTATTTATGACAAATTCAGCGCCATTAAAGTTTAGGAGATGCTGGCAAACGCACGAGCCGGACGTAATTTGCAATAATTAAAGGCAAAGTGGTGGCAACCCATGGGCAGCGCCTAGAGAAGTCGTCGCCGTAAAAACGGCAATTTGCGCATAGCTCAGCAAAAAGGGCAAAGTGAGCAATCACAAATTGCGGCGGCATAACTCACGCCACCGGCGCATGCGCAGAGTCAACACTCGGCGCGCGCTCTTAAAGGGTGGACGCGTAAAATTGGGGAGAATTACAGCGCATGCGCTGAGTGCAATAATAAAGTGTGAAACGAGCTAACAAGTTACGACTAATAACACGATTTTGACGGCTTTGTTGTCCGTTGTCGTTGTCGTCCACTTAATTTTTACCATTTTATGTCCTCGTCCTCATTCTTCATGCCTGCTTTTCACGTGCGCGCGTCTCCTTTGTTGCCTACCTTTTCATCTTTTATTATGCGATTCGCCGGGCGAAGGGCGGCCGGGTACGGCAACCAGACGCACGCTTTGTTGGCCGCCTGCGCATGCGCCACTTTGTCGCCGCGATAGTACACCCCCGCCCACCCCCCTGCCATTATCGCAGCGGCGTTTGTTTGCAGATTAGGCGTGTCAATATTGACGTCATGGTGCCGGGCCCATCTGCGCACGTGCAGCGCATATTTGGCCGGCGCATTCCCGACGCCGCTAGATGGTGGCACTTGACGCGCCGGCGCGCGCGCGGGAGATTTAAAGCTCGTAAAGATGCGCGGCCGGCTATCGCGCGCCAATAATAATCGCAACCATCATAATCATAATAATAGAGTGCGTGCCGCGGTCCGAGGCTCATAAAAATGACAATAATAATTCTTGGCGGCCGCGTCGCCGGTCACAATACCACTTTTGTTTGCGTGCGTGCGCAAGGGCCGCTTTGTTGGGCGCACAATCGCACTGCTTAAGTTATTTCACGCGAGAGCGAAATGCAGACGACGGCAAAAGATGCTGAGAGCTTACGTTCCAGCTTCGAGTGCGCAAGCGCGCGCGCGCTGAGGAAAAGCTCTGATGATTTTTCACACATCGTAAACACCTCGTTCGAAGCTCGCCGATGAACAAGTCGTTAATGTTTATTGTTCGCCGGTCGAGGAGGAGGAGGAGGGAAACCAAGTGGGTGTGTTCCGGTCTCCGGATCATCTGCGAATCAATCGGATTCTCGCGTCCCTTTGATGTCGCCCTTTATTTGCTCGGTGCACACGCGCGACAATTCCGAGCATGCGCTGATAAGCAATGCGGCGAGGACAAACAGGCTGGTGTTGGTTTAGGATTGAAATAAATCCCATTTCGGCATCTTATCAGGCACGAATATGGTGATGGCGAAGAATGGAAATCTTCGGTCCGATTTTACGATTCCAAGGTGCGCTTGTCTCTTCCGGAACGGATCGCTCACTCACGTGGATAAATAAAAAGCGTTTTACGACGCGTTCGGAAAATATCCACCGACTGACGAAGGCAAATATCCGGTGGGCGAGCCGCAAACGTCAATAATGATGTGGTATGACTCAGACTGACCACTTGGTTGCGCGTGAAATATCAAAGTCTGCTCTGTAATTGACGCAATTATCTAATTTTGCGGTTTCGGGGCTGCTTGCCACTCAGTTAACTCTGATGCTCATAACTCAATTACGCCCAAACGACTATACTTAAGCTGAGGTTGGCCCACCTGAACCGATTTGCAAGTTCAGACTTCCCTCGACTTGCCAACATCCGACTGATTTCCCATTTCTCGGAAACATCATGGGTCAAACTGACTACTCGGCTTATAGGCTCAAGAAGCCAAGAGTTTTGATAATTTCTTCAATATTGGTCAAGGATCCAGTTATGGTATTACTGTAATTTACAATAAGTTTCTTATTATCATTAAAGAACGCCAAAGTTTTACTCATTGGAACTAAAAATTTCTTGTTTCAAATTGAACTACTATAACTTTCGAATCAGGAGGTTTATCAAAGATTTCTTTTTACTGTAAATGTTCCAGAAGTACACAAAAGATTAGCATGTTGTAACTTCGATAGAATATGTATTATTGGAAGAGTTAATTTAAATTTCTTATTTTTCAAAGAAATACCGGCAATTCTCGAAGATGAATGATAACAATTTTGTATTAACATACAGCTTGCTATAAAAAACTTTTGGCAAATTTATATAGAAAACACCCGAAAGTACTTAAGACAGTTCTTTAGCATTGTTAATACATGTATTCGTTTATATGAGCATTTCAACTCACGTACACCCTTGAGGAATCAACCCCGATTCAACGTCGACGTTTAAATCGATAAGTTTAGTCTCGCAAATGTTCATATCTTTTATTCTGTTTCTTTTTTTAATCTGTAGGGTGCTTTGTTGATTCGCGGCACGCTAAAACCATAAAATGGTGAAAATTACATAAGATGGCACTCCTTTTTCGGACACACCCAAGAAATACCCGCCAAATGACAAGTTGGGGTCGTTTAATAAATTCTTGGAGTCAGGAGATATTAAAGTAAAGAATTTATACCATTATCTTAGTTTATCATATATATTAGCTCGATATTTAGGTAATAAAAAAAGTTATAAATAAATAATACTGAAGAACGCCTGATAATGATGTATATTGTGACTCAATCAATAAATCTTCGAGAATTGATTAGAAAAGGTATGAGGAAGAATTAGTATGTGAATAAGATTGAATAAGCAATCATAGAAGAGTGAAGAGAGGGTGAAAATGCGTCGCCATTGCTCGTAGATTCACCTGCTAATAAATTCCCCCTATAGCCCAACCAATTTATGAATATTGCATGCTTGCAATTGCCTACATTCCAGGCTGATTGATTGCGAATGCCCGATTGCAATAAACCTAGGATAATTAAATGAATTCATTAGCATTCTATGAATTGAGCGATCATGTAGGAAAGCCCAAGCGATGGATCCACAATCGCGGGCAAAACACGAAACTCTCCGAATTTGATTACAGATGATAAATCTCCGGCCGTAAATAAGGCGATAGTGGAGCGAACACCTCGGAACATTGCATGTGGTCGGGCGAAAGCGAAATCAATTTGATCGGCGATGTCCGAATTCGAAACCCGACAAGCCGAGCCAGTCCCGGCTTTAGGATTTTCGCGTCCCGGACTAGTGAAATATGGTCATAGGTATTCTCTATACGCCCCTATATGGAAGCTTGCACGTGGAGCCGGCCCTGGCCGAGGACGGCGGAGACTAAGGGTGCCACCATGGGTGCGAGTGTGAGGTCGACCCACGCGCATTGCCGACACGAATCGAAGACAAATTCGGCCGTCATGGCGCTCGGTTATATATGAGCGGCGGGCAAATGGGAAGGTGTGGACGTGTTGATGCTGCGCGAGAAATGCGCCAGCGCATCCGACCTGACCATCTGTCCCAGCGACGCGTATGACATTAGGCCTTATGTGTTGTCCGGAGTGAGATGTCTCGCATTGATCGCGTGAAAGCGGATACGTTCTTCGATGCCGAGATTAGCGCACGCGCATAAATAACCCTCTCACCTGTGGTCGCGGAGATGGTCCTGGCGGCGGAAGGCCTTGCCGCAGATGTCGCAGGAGTAGGGCCGCTCGTCCGTGTGCGTCCGCTCGTGGATCAGCAGGTTGTAGCTCTTGGTGAACTGGCGGCTGCAGAACTTGCAGATGAACTGCTTCTTGGGGCGCTGCCCACCCTTGACCCGCTGCGTGCTGGTGCTGGTGGTGCTAGTACTGGTACTGCTGGTGCTCATCACCATCGTGGTGGTCGTGCTCGTGGTGGTGCTGGTCGCCAGCTCAGACGTGGCCGTCGCCGTCACGGCCGGCTCCTCCTCCTCGTCGTCGTTGTCCAGCAGCGCGAGGTCCTCCTCCACCTCCTCGGCGAGGTCCACGTCCTCGCTGAGGTTCTGCGCCGCGTCGGCGTCCTCGTCGCCGGGCTTCGCGCCCTCGTCGCCAATGTGGGCCGCCCCGGCGGCTATCTTAAGGATATCGCGCTGCCCGCTGGGGTTCGCCAGCCGCTGTAGGGTCAGGTAGGACTCGAGGGCCTGCAGGTTGAGGGCGGCGGCGGCAGCGGACGCCGGGGGCAGCAGGGCGGCCTGCTGCAGGGAGCTGATCATCGCCGACTGCAGGGAGAAGGCGACGCTCTGGATGGACCGCTGGATGAGGAGGTTCTCCTGCATGAGGGTGGTGGTGGTGGTGGTGGTCGTCGTGGTCGTCGCCGCCTGGGGCTCGCTGGACGCCGGCCTGCTGGGCGACCTTACCGAGAGGGAGGCGACCGAGGTCTGCAGCAGCGCGGTGGAGACGCGCCTCCCCACAGAGGGCGCCGTCGTCGTCGGGGTGCTGCTGGCGCCGGCGTGCTCGACGCCAGAGTGCAGCATGGTCGCTGAGAGGGCGCGCTCGCACTAATCACTCGCGTCCATCTGCGCGCGGCGGGGGCGGGGGCGGGCAGGGGAGCGGCGCATGCGCGGCCAGCTGGGACATATGGGCAGCGCGCACGATCTGCAGCAAGAGTACGAATTCGACTGACCGCCGTCGCCAGCGCTCTCGTCGCCGCACTTGGGCGCCGAACTTGTTCTTGTGGAGCGCGCGCGCCGCTCGCGCCATCTACGGCGGCGGCGCGTCTTGAGCGTCTTGGCCACAAGGAGTGCGCAAGCGCGCGCGCGCCCCCGACGCGCAATGGCCGGCCGCCGGTTATCAGCGGCGGTAATTGATGCAGAGGACGCTGGTAGCCGAGGCGATCCGATTGCCCGGGCCGCATGGGGGCGCAGCGCACCGGCACCGCAATTCGGCCCCACGGGATGCCCATCTCGGCGTAATTGCATTACCACCTCGTTCCGCCGGCCGTGGTAGCCGCGCCGCCCGAAGACGATCATTTGCGCATTACTCATCTACGCCGGATGACATCTCGGAGAGATCCCTAAGAGGGAGACCTCACTTATGGTGCTGAGGCCGACTTTGTAATTGTCTCATATATGGTCAATGGTAGTTGCCTTCCCTCCACCTTGGTCATCAACCGATGGTTCAATCAACAAAATCGAGACCATAGCATCTCAAACTATAAATTCTAAGAGCTATTTCTACATTAGTACTGGCGAATCCTTAATATATTGACCTCCTCTGTCTAGATCACCAATTGATGGTGATGTAATTGAGCATATTCCGTGTTCTTCTAGGACACCACTATCGCAAAGGAAAATTCAAGGAAACCTATGGTTCGGAAGTTATTGCGAAAAAACAACACTTTTCCAACAAACCGTTCAAATGCAACACCGCTCGAATGCAGTCTAGTGCGCATGCGCTGTCGTCCATTGCCAAGCAACGATTGATTACCGAACGATTGCGCATGGGAATGAATTCTCGATGCCATATCAAGTAGGCTGAGACATTGCTAACAGGTGCAGATGTGCAAATATGTAGTTGTGAACTAAACTATGAAAACCTCTATGTACGTAGCTTTCCGGAACGGGAATGGTCGCAGAAATGAGTAAGAATTCAAACATAACCTCTTTTCGGCTAATGTCAAGCAATAAGTTCCGAGTGTGGTCACTGACGATCTAACTGAACGTGTGCAAGCGAAGCTTCATGAGGACCATGGGCTGACGATGAACG
>JAOEHK010015145.1:0-10735 GCA_025447835.1 Labidoglobus nevermanni | reverse complement strand
AAGATGCTGCTGAGGATGCAATTGCGAAGGAAGATGCTGCTGAGGATGCAATTGCGAAGGAAGATGCTGCTGAGGATGCAATTGCGAAGGAAGATGCTGCTGAGGATACAATTGCGAAGGAAGATGCTGCTGAGGATATTCCGATAAATGTTGTTGCAGACGAGACTCCAAAGAAAGATGATGTCGACAAGATACCGGCGAACGATGCTTCCGATGAGATTGCGAAGGAAGATGCTTCCGATGAGATTGCGAAGGAAGATGCTTCCGATGAGATTGCGAAGGATGATGCTTCCGATGAGATTGCGAAGGAAGATGCTTCCGATGAGATTGCGAAGGAAGATGCTTCCGGTGAAATTCCGAAAGAAGAAGCTGCTACCTGCCAGATTGAATGTACTGGAAGTCACAACTCAGGTGAAGAGCCTATTGGGCAGTATGCTATCGTTGAACACAAGCAGGACAAGGATAATCTCCACTGCAGCATTAATGAAAAGAAGTCTCTTCCTTCTAAAACTGAAGACGCTGGTAATCAAAGCAAGTGTAAGGAGGATGTCGACCGAACTGTCTCGATGCATGACATGACTCTTTCGGCGGATAAGGGGGCTCCTGGCCAAACCATTGGCGAAGCAGAAGAATCTCCAGGCCAGACGCACCAGCAAGAAAAGCGTAAATTGGAAGACGCCGAACCCACTTCGGCGAAGAAGGCCCATAAAGATGAGACAACTGATGACTCACTTTAAGTATTGACTTGTGTATTCTGCAGCAATAATTTTTCTTAAATAAAGGTGGACTTGTCCAGAAATACACAAAACACTTTGAATAAAATGTATTAATACATATATTAACGATAGTTTTTCAGGAAGAGAATAAACATGTAGATTGCCAATGAATTAGGGAAGACTAAGAGTACGTCGCTCATCGCCTTTAGTCTTGTTTATTTTCGTTCTGCTCAAGACGGCGCTGTAGCCCAGCCAAGTGCAGTCCACCGACGTACAATATCACGCCAATAATTAGTCCCACATGGTACACGGAATTGTAGTAATACATGACCCACTCGAAAGTGAGATAATTGAACGCAATTCCGAGGTAGGAGAAGAAAAAGCGCGAGATGATAAGCAGTAGTCCACGATTTATGTTGTGAATCTATAAGAATGCGCAAAAAGCATTATCCGCTGATCGTTTCACTCAGTTGGGCTGATGCACCCACCAGACCAGTCTTATTTTTCAGCAAAACTTTGGTGCAAAGTGAATCGAGGGGCATCACTAACGCGGCGCCGCATAAGCACACATAATGCCCGGTGTAGATGCCGTGCCAAAGAGCGGACACGATCATTGTGATCAATGCCCGCTGCTTTCGAAGTGGACATCGCTTGTATATGTACACGGCAAGCCAATACTGAACGGACTTGTTCCATGCTCGCATTGCCTCCTTGAACGTTGGCGTGAACTCCGTCGCGAAGAGGTCGATTTGATCAACAGCGCTGAAGCTGTACATGGTGTTAGCAAGCACTTCCTCGTTGTTGGCACTGAAAGCGGAAGGAGCTTGGAATATGGATATTCGCGTGCAGGATGCAACGCACTCACTTCTCCAGCAGGAAGTTCAGATGCTTCGTGGGCCCACCGCCGCTGGTCGGTTCTGTAATGCTGGGGTAAGCACCCATACCGGCCGAAATGCAGGCGCATTCCGAAAGAATGAAGCCAATGTACAAGCGCATGCGAAAGTTGAAAAAAGTTGGCCAAATGTAGAAGAAGCGGTATAACGTGGAGCGCTCCTCAAAGAACTCCACTGATTTTGCATACTAGAACGATATTCAATGCAGAAATTGATCAATTTGACATGAGCAATTCATTGAATGCACAGTGGCAAAGAGATGGTTGGAGCGATTAATGATGTAATCCGACGTCCTAAGAAAGAATTAGACGGCCTAGTGGACAGAAAGGGCTTCGCTCCTTCTGAACGTACCGAAAAAGGAAAGTAGCAGTTGCCAATGCAGAACAGGATGGCAATAATTGGCAACCACTGCAGCTTCTTCACGAGCAAGTCCCTGAAGGGTGCGTATCTATGATAGGGCGTGCTGTAGTAGTCTCTGAACGAGCGGTAGCGAATAAAGGGCCCCGTTAGAACGCCAATATAGCTGAAGGCATAATGGAAGATCTCTACGAAATCCACCTCAAAGTGGTTGTACTTCCTTTCGTCCGTTTGCTCCGACGTCTCGCCGGACGACCGCCTGCGGCCCATCCTGTACAATTCATTCGTGTCGTATGCCAGGGACACCATGCGGAGGGTGAGAATCATCTGAATCAGATTCGTGTGACTCGGAGGACTCGGTATGCCAATGTAGTACGTTGTGCGGAAGAATAGCAGGTAGGCAAATGAGAAAACCAGGCTGAGGTAGTGGCAGCGACTGCCAAACGAGACATGTGTAAAGAGCGCTCCGGAAATGGATGCGAACATACCTCTTGCCAGCGAAGAGAATGATGAGCGCGTTCGTCGCGAAGCAGATTATGGGATGCAAAACGTGAGGGCCGGAGACGATGATAATGATCAGGAGGCCGATCGTAGTGCCGGCCAATTTGCGCTGCTTGAGATTTTCGATTCGTTTAAAATGGTGCCCTATTGCAACGCTGAAAATCAGCAAGACGAGGTAAATAACGTCTTGAAACTCCATGCCAATGGAAGACTCGAATTCGGCTATGCAATTAAGTATCAATTGCGAGAATAAATAATGTCGGGACTAATTGTTATGCATAGAATTAATGGTAAAGCGAAAAATTTTCATTTCTAGGTTATGATGCCCAGCAACCAAGCGCGCTGATTGAATACTTCGTGCAAATATTGAGTTGTTTGCAAAATTAGACGAATGATTGGGGAATAACTTGAGAATTGAATGAGATTATAAAGAAATTGGCCTATTTTGGAAAAACACACATCAGCATCAAACCAGCAGCGCCATCTGAGAAGTCATTTGACAGATTCAAAGTCAACGACAGTTAGCAACCGTCACTTCCTTTTGGAGAACAGCGTGCTCGGGATCTCTCTTCGTTGCGATAACGTGCCTCTTCATCCAATTGTCACCATGAGTGCTGCGAAGTTACAGACCGAAGGAACGGCGATCCAGGTGTTTGCACGAATCCGGTAAGTGGCAATTGTGTTGAGATTCGAGCACGACGTTGACGTGCAAACTGCTGTGGGAAGACCGCTGGCTGCGAACGAGGCAGCTAGCCGCAGGACCTTCAATGTCTGCAAAGGCAGCATCGACGTGGAGCTGGCAAACCACACAAGTCGCAGCTACATTTTCGATCAGACGTTCATGCCGGATGAGACCCAGGAGATGTTCTACACGCAAGCGATCAAGCCGGTCGTCGGCGAGGTCCTGCGCGGCTACAACTGCACGGTGTTCGCGTACGGCCAGACGGGCAGCGGCAAGACGTACACGATGGTCGGGCCCGACGTCGGTTTCGCCGACAAGCAGCAGGTCGGCGTCATTCCGCGCACGTTCGAGGACATCTGGAGCAAGCTGGACGCCGACAGCGTGCTGCGCGTCTCGTACCTCGAGATCTACAACGAGGTGCTGCATGACCTGCTGGATGAGTCCGCCAAGGTGCTCAAGTAAGTTGCCGAACGCATCCGATTGCCGGCTCGCACGATTCGGCGCGTGTTCTTGCAGGATCTACGAGGACCCGAAGAACAAGGGCGCCGTGCGCGTGCACGGCCTCAAGGAGGTGACCATCAAGAGTCCAGACGACTTCTACGAGATCCTGCGGCGCGGCGCCGAGAAGCGCCGCATGGCGGAGACGCTGATGAACCTGCACTCGAGCCGCAGCCACACCGTCTTCACGCTGACGGTGCACACGAGCGAGACGAGCAGCGACCTGCAGACGACCGTCGTGAAGACCGGCAAACTCAACCTGGTGGACCTGGCCGGCAGCGAGAACGTAGGGCGGTCGGGCGCGAAGAAGCAGCGCGCGCGCGAAGCGTCCAGCATCAACCAGAGCCTGCTGACGCTCGGGCGCGTCGTGAAGGCGCTCGTCGAGCACCTGGCGCACGTGCCGTTCCGCCAGGCGAAGCTGACGCGCATCCTGCAGGACAGCCTGGGCGGGCACACGAAGACCATCATGGTGGCGACCATCTCACTGGCCATGTGCAACATCGATGAGACGCTCAGCACGCTGGACTACGCGAGCCGCGCGCGCCACATCATCACCATGCCGGAGGTGAACAGCCAGATGACGGTGGCTGTCATCCAGAAGAAGTACGCGGACGCGATCAGCAAGCTGCAGAAGGACATTCTCGCGAATCGTACCGGCGACGGCGTCTACCTCAACGAGGACAACTACCGCGAGCTGCTGGAGACGCGCGCGCTGCTGCGCAACGAGGCGATGCTGGCCATCGGCGAGTGCGCCAGCTATGAGCGCCAGCTGGCCGACCTGGAGCACATGCGTACGCAGCTGGTGGAGGTGTTCCGCGTCACGCAGTGCGAGCTGCTCGTCAACCAGACGCTCTACGACGAGCTGCTGGCGTTCACGCGCCGCCTGCGCCGAGACCGCCGCATCTCCGACGAGCTCATCGACGTCTTCGAGCGCAACGAGCACGCCTACACCGAGCACAAGCGCGAGCTGGCGCAGGCACTCGACGCGCACATCGGCGCCCACAACCACCTCAGCACGAAGATGCTCTGCTTCTACAAGGCAGACGGGCAGAACCAGCGCGCCGTCGAGATGATGCTGAAGGCGCACCGCTGCTTCGCCACGCACGTGGCGCAGCGCATCGGCGAGATGGAGGCGTACGCGCTGGGCGCCAAGGCGAAGCAGCTGTACGCCATGCAGGCCGAGTACGTGCGCAGCCATCGCGGCTTCATCGCCAAGATGGAGAGCATCGTCAGCAGCCGCAGCGCGCAGCTGCACCAGTACGTGCTGAAGAAGAGGTGCACGTACGTGGCGCGCTCGCTGCCGCACGCGCCGGACGTCGTCGCCGGGCTGGCGCTGATCGACGAGCAGCACGAGCACGACTTCTTCGCCGCCGTCGTCGAGATCGAGCGCGCCCATCTGGACTGCATCAGCACGCTGGTCGCCGACTTCGCCGGCGTCACACAGGCGCAGCGGAAGGCCGTCGACGTGCAGCGCGCCGTCCATCAGCGCCACGCCGGGCACGTCGCGGCTGCGATCGAAGGGTGGATGCGGGACACCGCGACGCTGCTGGCGAGCGGCAAGCAGGCGCTGCGCGAGCTGATTGAGGCGAGCACCCAGATCGGCGCGCCGCTCGACGAGATCCAGGCGAAGCTGCGCGTCGCGAACGAGCGCGTCCAGCGGCTGTTCGACTGCCTCAAGTCGCGCTTCGACGAGAAGCTGACAGCAGCCGACAGCGGCGAGCGCGTCCTGGCCGGCACGCGGCGCACGCTGAAGACGATTAAGGCGCAGCTGGAGGGCAAGACCAAGGAAGTCGTGCGCAATATTCATCACGTCACCGACAACACGCGAACGTTTCTGTTCTGCGACACGCTGGCCGAGGCGCCGTCTGATTTGCATGCGTTCATGAAAGTTGTGCAGGCGCGCGCGTCGCAAGTCAGCTTCTCGGCGAAGAAGCAGCACGTGCACGTGCAGCAGCAGGTCGAGGGAGGCATTGCCGCAATGCGGGACCTCGAACTGGACGAGGAGGTCATTTACGTGGTGAGTAGTCTGCGCGCCAACCGTCCGCATACGAAACTCACATTTGTGTTGCGAATGCCCCAAATAGCGGAACGAGGAAGACGCGGCCGACGCGGCGAACTCGTTGCGCCAAGCTGAAGAGCATGAGGAGGCCGAGGGCATGTCGGAGATGGTGGATGTGAACAGCGTTGAGCTGGCGCTTGTCCACGACGCTGAAGTCGAGCTGTCGGAGATCCAGTGCGTGGTGCGCGACTTCACGGCGGCGTGCAGCAATCCGCAGCGCGCCGGAGACACGCCGCAACGGCTCCAAAAACACGTCACCTACACGATGCCGCGAAAGATCAAGTCCAAGTTGCTCCAGATGGACGAGAACGCGGCTAGTTTGCCCGTCTTGGACGAAACGGTTGAGCAGCATGACGATGACATCGAATTGACTGACAATGTTTGCTCGTAAGACGCCTGCTTCAGAGCAAGCATTTGCTTATGCCAGTCCATCAAATGGAATAACATGTACTCTTGGTTTTATCGCGCCCAATTGTTAGATTTGTTTACAGAAAGCAGCGACCAGCGCGGCCAATGCGGCTCCAATGCACTGCCTCGATGAAAATGCGACAATTATTTTGTTTTTACACCTTGCTAAGTAGGGCTTCCTCTAAGCTACCCGTTTGTATTCTTCTCCTGGGAAGTTAATTCCAATTAAATGCATTTTATTGAAAAGCCGATGCAACGCATGAAACTGACATGGTCATGCATGAGGTTTTGTATCTGGCAAATTTTAGCAGTTGTTATGAGGGGAGCGAGGTGCATACCTCTTGGCGCATGCATTCTGCGCTTCTGGGGGAGGAGCGGATGGTGAGCAAAATGCATGCAATTTTCGATGTCTTGCATCAGAAACTGCGAATGCATGAGGCATGAGGTATGCTGCACTAGATATCTGCTCACGCATTTTGGTTGCTTGATAGCAATTTATAAAATTTGCAAGCCTCTGTATTTGCACACGCCCGAAGAGGAAGGTGTTTGCGCTGCGCATTATCGTTGAAAATCGCATCGATCCATTGCGAGCGAATCGGAATAAATTCACTAAGACCCCGATTAACGCAGGTGATACGTTCCAGCATAGGTGAGCGTTAAGCGGGGTCATTTTAACATATAAATCATAGGGATACGGGGACATCTGATACAAAATTTCTTTTGCAATTTCGGAGAGTCCCTAATATCATCCTTCCTGCTTAGATCTGACCATATGTATTTTTTAAGCTCCTTTCAGAAACTTTTGTATTACTTCTTCTTCTTCATTGCACTATGATATAATACTTCTAAACGGAGCAGTATAAAGCGGCGTTTTAGTGTAGTTTGAAACTAGCAGGATTTCCATATCGTCCTGGCGCAGCCTCCCCATCTAACAGTCAAAATGGGCGACAGCAATCGGGTTGCAAACGCTTCTAACCTCAATTTGTGGCGAAATTTTGTCAATGATGTAAATCCATAGCAACTGTTGCAAATAACAATTAAATTCGAATCTGTGCGTTTCAGATTGCACAACGTGGTGCCGAGCGACAAAACCGCTAGGTGACGTCGGCATTGCTCGTCCTCGTCATTATCGCGAGATGTGCATGGTGGAAGTCGAGTGCATTGTGCCGTCCTCAGAATACAACGGGAGCAAAGAATGGCCATGGATGCGGGTGCGACAAGTGTTGGCATGCAGAGCGTGTCGACGCAGGCGGACCCCGATTGCGACGCACAGCTGAAGAAGCTGAAGAACCGCCGGAAGCGGCGCTGCAGGAAAACGGATCAAGGTAGCCGGCTGTGGTTGTTCGTCAGTCCCAAGTGGCAGGCGCAGTCTGCGTTTTGACGCATTTGCATCGTAAATTTCGCAGACGCATTAGCAGCGACCGTCGAGCACGAACGTGTCTTTCGAGGTCGCATCCGTTCCATAATGGATCCCCGTTTCGGCTTTGTTTTAAATCAGCGCGACACCAGCGTCCAATGTGGCATTGACAACATCTACGCGTTCGGCGAGCAATGCGACGCGTTCCAGACCGTCAGCGAGCAGCGGCGCCTGCCGCAGACGCAGCCCATGGAGATGATGCATCCGTTCGGCAATGCGCCGCGGCCCCCGGAGCAGCCGCGGATGCCTGCGCCGTTGGTCGTGGCGGCGCCCCTCCATCCGCCGGCGCATCCGGTCTTCACCATCCCGGTGGCGCGCGATCCCGCCACCGGCAACCCGGTGTTCATAGCAACGACGGTCGTCCAGCCGCCGCGACTCGCCAAGACGACGATCGAGTGGGCTCGCCAGCCGTTCGTCGTGCCCAACTACAGCGACCGGTCGGAGACGACGACGGGAGGCGGCGCGGGGCGCACGTTCGCCACCGTGGCGACCAGCACCGACGACGCCGACGGCACCGACGGCGGCGTCAGCACCAGCTGCAGCGATGCGACATTGCCCGCTGGCGCCGCTGGCGCCGCTGCGGGCTATGACTGCAAAAGCGAGCGGCACGCGGCGCGCTTCCAGCGCTACATCACGCAGGCGGAGGCGCTCGCCGGCCTCCAGACGGGCATCTTCGGCAAGGGCGTGGTGCGCATCAATCCGAAGAACTACAAGCAGGCGTACGTGACGCCGTCCGACCGCATGCAGCTGGACTACATCATCAGCGACGTGACGCGGCGCAACCGCGCGCTGGAGGGCGACGTCGTCGTCTACGAGCTGCTCGACGAGGTGTTCGACGAGCGGCGCTGCATCCGCGTGGTGTACATGGCCGAGCGCGTCCATCCGCGCACCGCCGTCGGCTCGCTGGCCCTGGTGCAGACGCAGTCGGGGCAGGCGCGCATCGCGACGTTCACGCCGCGCGACCGCCGCTTCCCGCGCATGTACATCCTGGAGAAGTCGCTGCCGGTGGACTTCTTCGACGCGCCGAGCGCGTACGCGCGCATCCTCGTCGAGGCCGAGCTGATCGAGTGGCAGACGCCGGCGCGCCCCGTCGGCGTGACGCTCGAGATCGTCGGCAACGAGGCGAACCTCAACGTCGAGATGCACGCCATCCTCACCGAGCACCACGTCGACTGGAAGCCGTACTCGATCGCCGCGCTCAAGCAGATGCCGCGCTTCGTCGAGCTCGTCGACGGCGAGATCGCCAACCGGCTGGACCTGCGCGCCGAGTGCGTCTTCACCGTCGACCCGCCCAACGCCAAGGACCTGGACGACGCCGTTTCCATCCGCCGCCTGCCGAACGGCAACTTCGTCGTCGGCGTGCACATCGCCGACGTGTCGTTCTTCCTGCGCGAGGACTCGTACATCGACGCGATCGCGGCGGCGCGCGCCACCTCCACGTACCTGCCGAACAACGTCATCCACATGCTGCCGGCGGAGATGTGCCACGCGTGCTCGCTGCTGCCCGGCCGCGACTCGCTCGCCTTCACCGTGCAATGGGAGATGACGCCGTGCGCCGCCGTCGTCGCCACGTCGTTCGCGCGCACCGTCATCAACAGCTGCACGCAGCTGTCCTACGAGCACGCCCAGACGCTCATCGACCGGCCGGACGCGCCGCCGAAGAGCTACGCGCTGCCGCCGCTGCTGCGTTTCAAGCGCGAGCAGTTGCGCGACGCCGTCGGCGAGCTGCACGCGCTCGCGCGCGGCCTGCGGCGGCGTCGCGACGACGCCGGCGCGCTGCGCATCGAGAAGATCGACGTCGGCGTGCACTTCCGCCTCGACGGCACGCCGCAGGAGTTCAGCGTGGTGGAGCGCGGCGCCGCCGGCGAGATGATCGAGGAGTTCATGCTGCTCGCGAACGTCACCGTCGCCGAGAAGATCTACGCGGCGTTTCCGCGCATGGCGATGCTGCGCCTGCACCAGGAGCCGCATCCGCTGCTGCTCGGCAAGCTGAAGGACCAGCTGGAGAACGTCGGCGTGCACCTGCACACCGCCAACAGCTTCACGCTGGCGCGCTCGCTGGAGCGCTACAACGGCAGCGACTACATGAGTCGCGCGCGCTTCATCGCGCTCAACTACCTGATGCGGAAGCCGATGGTGCGCGCCGAGTACGTGTGCGTCGGCAATCGCAGTCCGCGCGAGTTCCGCCACTACGCGCTGAACGCGACCTTCTACACGCACTTCACGTCGCCGATCCGCCGCTACATGGACATCGTCGTGCATCGCATCCTCGCCGGCGCGCTCTGCATGGCGCCGCTGCCGCAGCAGACGTTCGCGCAGCTGGAGCGCATCGCGCGCAACTGCAACTTGCGCAAGCACTTCTCCAAGCTGGCCGCCGAAGCCTACACGGAGATCTCGCTCGCGCGGTGCATCGAGCGCCAGCAGCCGTACATCACCGAGGCGGTCGTCGTCAAAGTGCTCGACCGCTCGTTCGACGCGATCGTGCTGAACACCGGCACCGTCGTCCGCATCTATCTGCCGGCAAGTTGCGCGCTCGCCCAGCCCCCGTCTTTGCCCAACAACCTAAAGCGCGCATCTTTGCAGGACGTTGAGCTGTTGGCGCCCGCGCTGAAGACGTACGGCTCGAGGGAGCAGTACACCGCCCTACAGCTGACCTTCCCGTCGCAGTACAACTATCCCGACTGCCGTGTCGTCATCGACCTCTTCCAAATTGTCCGCGTTGCGCTGCGCCGCAAGCGGGAGACGAATCGGCTTGAGGCCACGTTTATCACGGTCGTTACGGAGCTGCCGAAGAACGTTGCGCCCGGCAGTGTTCGCCTGGTGAAAATCGACTAAATTCATGGCTCTGCCATTGCCAAATTACGCACGAGTGCAATGCAACACCTTCAATTATTTTATAGCGATTTTTACACGAAACATACACGCTACTTGCGCGAGCGAAATAAATGGTATAATATGTGGACATGTGTGAGAAAATGTGTTTCTCACGTCCTCGCACACTGCGATGAAGTTTCTCACGTCCTCGAACACTGCGCACATTTCCTCATTTTCCGCAGGAACTAGCAGGAATTTAGAGATGAATCGTATATCATCAGATGCGCAATTAAACGCTCTATAGCAGAGGTCGCCAAAGTGGGGTCTATAGACCCCCCAGGGGTCTATTTGCCAAAGGCAGGGGTCTATTGGGGGTCGAAGCAAAATCAA
>JAOEHK010015134.1:0-10738 GCA_025447835.1 Labidoglobus nevermanni | reverse complement strand
TTGCCGGCTCTGTCCGATGTGTAGATGGATGACGCGCTACTCTTTTCCCGCCTCGGCGCGTGTGTCAAGACTGTGACTCTCTTGTAGACCACGTTTTTATAATCTCTCACTGTTTTGCCCATCTCTTGTTCAGCATTAAACGTTTTATCATTTATTCTCGTACCCGCTGTGTTGTTGATCATTTCACCTCTTCTAACATGTCCCTATGTGATTTTGTCCATGTGATTTCGTCCTGTGTGATTTTGTCTTATATGATTCTGTCCTGACACCAATAAAGTAAACCCTAACACTAACGGATATAAATTTACATCCTTGAAATTCAGCGTGATTTTTTTTAGCCAAACTGAAATCCTATGCATTCTAAGGACGTTTCTAAAATTGCAATTTTGCAGTGTTGTTTTAGTAAACATTTTAATTTTTCGTAATAATGTCGATCCGAGTCGGCAATTATTAATTTGTTTATCAGATATAGTCATTGATAAGCATCATTATGGTAAATTGGATCAATTTGCCTGAACATTAGTAAAATGCGTAATAGGATGATTAAAGATAATGTTCGATGATGACAATGTGATAACTAATATGTGCTGTTGTTGATAATGTGTTTGTAATCGTTTTAGAGTGATGATATCACTTCGTTCTTATTTCGATACCCTATTAGCAAATTAACATCTGCAGAAGCAGCACAAATTGAAATCCTGATCACTACTCTACATACGCAGAAACCTGTACTGAAAGCTTCTGGCATTTTTACCATTGGAACACATTTAATTGCATCGGTAAGATAAATTTATAACAGAAGTTTTTGATCTAAAACCGACAACCCGCGGCAGACGGCCAATAACACCATAGAGCAGTGTTTCCCAACCTCTTTTAGCCATGCCCCACCAAACGGTTTGAAAAGTCCCTTCGTCCCCCCACCCAAAATAAAAAAAGTTTCATTACTCTAAAGAGAAACCTAAATTATAGGTTCTACGATAAGAAATGGTCAAAGAAACACAGCAAAGATTAATTTTAATTTTTTTAAATTGGAAGATGAATGGATAAAGAACTCCTTAACGGCCTCCTTATATTTATAGTACTTATTTAAATTTCAGAAGATGATTATTTTTAAATATTGCACCAGTAAATTTTTAAGTCGCCCACCTTCAACAATAAAAATGCCCCACCTTGGGAAACACTGCCATAGTGGTTGCCGATCCCTGAACTAAATTAATTTAAGTTATTTCGATTATTTTATGTATTATTTTATTTCATTATATTCATTACTTATTTAGTGCGTGATTTGTAAGCAACCATTTGCTGCATTTTCAATGTTCTTTCGAATATTTCAAAAATTCTCATGATTTTTCGGTGGTCGATATATTTAGTAGTCCTTATTAATTACCTATTATGACATGGAAACTTCCATCTTAGCTTGTATGATCTAATATTCCTATTTGAAACTGTTATCACATTTTCTTCAGTTGTAGTATATTTGGTTGCAGTTAATAAACTATTCTCAATGGTAACTTGATTATTCTGCGCTGTAAGCATATGCCTATATTTATTGTACTTTAATTGACATTCGAAACATCATGTCGGACCTACATCTCAGACAAAAATTAGGAAATCTTCAAGTTGTTAATGAATTTCGCGAATTAATTGGGAGTGATTGTTTTACTGCATAATTGAATTAATTATTTTTGTCCCGGTAACCTACTTCCTATAATTTACCTAATTAAAATAAATAGATTTTAAATAAGCATACTCGAAATTATAGAATCATAAATACATATTTCTTTACTTTTCTGGCAGGATTTATTCTATTCTAAAACTTTATGATATAGAATTATCATATCAAATCAAATTCATTCAAATATTCAATACAAAAGGGTAAAGAAGCAATTTCCTCGGTTGTCTTCTCAAATCATCTGAAATGAGAGCCAACTCTTAACAAATTACAGATTACTGGAACTGTCATCACCTACGTATTAGTCGCACTGCAATTCCGACCATCTTGGAATACTGAGTAAACTGGTATTAAATATGAAAACAAGTCCACAACTTGGAGAACCAGCACTATGTTTATGTGGGGCTATTCAGCCGACTTTAATTCTCTGTCGCATATTGGGATTGCTGCCAATCAAAACAACGCATGTAAATGGCAAATGCATATTTCAAATATGCAAATTGTGGCTGTTCTGGTGCCTCATTCATATAGCTACTGTTATTGCGCAGCTGCTGACGGCCACTGATATCTTGAATCTTTTTCAAATTACACATGGAAGAACATTACACAGCTTTCTAAGTGCCGTAACCGATATTCTTTACATGTTGTTCCATCTGATATTGACCTGTGCCAATGTTATCCGAGTTCCCAAATTCGTGGCAACGTTCAATAAGTACGCACCCTTGCTTGATGAAGGGTTGCTTTGCTTATCCGCTCGCAAAACAATTCGGCGGACGCAATTGGGCATCTTGGGCATATTCACAATCGTAATTGCAATTCAATCCACTGCTATGCTATCGCTGCATTTGTCCGACAGATTTATCAACGCTATTGATGTATATACGTTCATCAATCGCATCAATCAGAATTTTACATTTACATTTTACATCCTGTTTATAAGCATATCCTCAATCTTCATGGGTATTTTGGCTTGTTTTGAAAAGTTAACTATTCATCTATTAAACTACCGCCCAGTGCATCCGCATAAAGACATCGAGGAGACCAACAATACAACGTACTTCTTGGGCATTATCAAATACACCATTTGTGGAGGTGTGCACAGAGGGAGAACAAAAGTGAGAGGAATGTCGAAAGTGCAAGTGGTTGAATACTTGCGATGTCTCCATGAGGAAGTCAGCCTGGTCATGTACAGCATGAATGATTGCATGAATCCGCAATTTCTCTTCCACACTGTCATCGAACTAGCCGTCTTAATTGTTCACTGGTATGCGGTAATCATCTACTTCACAGTTCACAGTTCAACCTCCGCTGTAGACACGACCATTCACTTCCTGAATTGCTTCTTTGTGTTTCTGCACACATTTGGCCTATGGCTATTCCTTAAAACTGCATCACATCAATATGAAATGGTTCAAGGATTAAATAATATTCTATTGGAGTACTCTACGAGAATTGCATCACAAGAAGAGTATCAGCAAGTTAGATTATTTATTCAGAAATTAAAGTTGCATCGGCCTCTAACGGCGAGTAATGTCTTTAAAATCGACTTGGGGATCGCTGCTCCGGTAAAGACTTAATTGTGGCAAACTTGAGTGGATTGTTCACACAATTTTCTTCCAGATTTGCGCAAATATTTTAACGTATGTCCTGGTAGCGTTGCAATTCGATATTCCAACTAGATTCGTTAATGAAACGGATATCCTCGAATAGTTTGGCATTATAAATATATTTGTCAAAGGTGTTCAAATACCGTTAGAGGATTAACATTTTTAAGGACGTTTCATATTTCCCAATTTAAAAAATTTCAACGTAACTATCAACATGTATTTATCAACAATTGTAACAATGAACTATGTACAATGATTACAGAACTGTTATCCATAAAAATTGGATCATTATCTAATGTGTACTTTAAGTAATAACTTAATTGTAATGAACTAGATGTGTTAAAAAATATATCAACAAGATCAATAATGCCAGCACTGGTATTTGAAACGTTGGCAAAACAATTCATGAATAAATATCATATCAATCGTGTCCATGGCCATGGCCGCCGCCGCCTCCAAAACCATGACCACCACCATAGCCTCCGCCTCCTCCTCCTCCTCCATGACCTCCACCACCGTATCCTCCTGAACCGCTGCCGCCTATTATTCCATTCCACCCTGATGAACTCCCACCGAATCCTGAGCTCCCTCCATAGCCGCCGCCGCCGCCCCCGTGTCCATCTCCATGTCCACCTCCATGGCCGCCTCCACCGCCGAATCCTCCATCAAATAGTTTTATGAAATTGTCGCCCACACCTCCGCCGTATCCTCCGCCGCCGCCGCCTCCATGATGGTCACCTCCTCCTCCATGGCCTCCACCATAGCCACCACCAAATCCACCACCGTGGCCACTTCCGCCTCCGTATCCTCCTCCGCCGCCGTGATGGTCGTCACCACCGTGTCCTCCGCCAAATCCTCCGCCTCCCCCATATCCACCACCTCCTCCGTGGTGATCATCTCCTCCGCCATGACCTCCACCATATCCGCCGCCGAATCCACCGCCTCCTCCGTAGCCTCCTCCTCCTCCGCCGTGATGATGATCGCCACCATGTCCTCCGCCAAATCCACCTCCTCCTCCATATCCTCCACCTCCTCCATGATGATCATCCCCTCCGTGTCCGCCACCAAACCCTCCGCCGAAACCGCCGCCGCCTCCATGATGATCATCTCCCCCGTGTCCGCCTCCGAAACCTCCGCCGAATCCACCGCCTCCTCCATAGCCACCTCCACCTCCACCATGATGATCATCACCTCCATGTCCTCCGCCGAAACCTCCTCCAAAACCACCGCCTCCTCCATATCCCCCTCCTCCGCCACCCCCGCCGTGATGATGGTCGCCACCATGTCCTCCGCCGAAACCGCCGCCAAACCCACCTCCTCCTCCATATCCTCCACCTCCTCCATGATGATCATCTCCTCCGTGTCCGCCACCAAACCCTCCGCCGAAACCGCCGCCTCCATGATGATCATCTCCACCGTGTCCTCCGCCGAAGCCACCTCCGCCTCCTCCTCCATGATGATCACTTCCTGGACCAGAACCTCCGATAGCACTCACGCCATATCCGGTACCTCCTCCGCCACTATGGTGGCCGCCCCCTCCTCCAAATCCACCACCGAATCCTCCGCCATGGCCACCCCCGTGATGACCACCGCCGCCACCCCCATGATGATCGCCGCCGTAACCGCCGCTACTGAAACCACCGCCACCTCCGTGGCCCCCTCCATGACCACCCCCGAACCCGCCGCCAAAACCTCCTCCATCATGATGCTCTTTGTGATGATGATCATTACCCGATTCGGGCACATGAATTCTTATATGAACACTAAAAATTATTACCATTTAATAAATGATCCCAAATCTAATAGTTACTAATTGTCAAATATAGCATTTTACTTACTGTTCCTTGCCGAATGTTGCTGCGCATAGGGCAATCAACGAAGTGAGCACCAAAATAAACTAAAAACGAAACCAATTGAACGTACTAAATGAATCCAAACAAATTTAACTTATTAAATGACTTACCAAGAGTTTGGACGTCATCACCAGGGCTACCCGCATTGAATGTCCACAGCAAGTCAATGTAATATCTACTCTAAAAAATATTCACACCACCGGAAGACTAGCCTCTTGCAAATGGTGTGCCTCTTAGATCTGTAATCGCTTTTATAGTGAAAACAATCTTCCCCTGCACATTTCTGCGCATTTCTTGGTAATCCGTAAGCCCCACCAGAAGTGTGCACCTCCGCTATTCTCTCTTCCATCGCTTCCATGAAGCAATCATATACTCAAAGCCGACCATGACCTAGGCTTTAGCGCACACTGCCTAATGGGAGAGCAACAAGAAGAAATGAAGAGTAAGCGAATAATGTTTACGCCTTATAAAAGAATTATGTTCGACAGCACAAACTTAGAGACATATAAGCAAGCGCGTCTTTCTATAGTCCCACTTTGGTTGCAGAAGACGTATCTGAATAATTTCACTTTCTTCCCATCGCCTGCAGCTGCTTCACTCTCTCGTACTAGCCAAACCTAACATTCACTGATCACGATTCAGATGACTAGATTAATAACATATTCGTTTATCCATCATTTCTCATTCTACCTTTCCTAGTATGCAATACCTTAAAATAAACTTTTATCTAGGTGGGCGACGAGAAATTTTTCCAATATTATTCAAGTGCATGTTTAGTGAGATTGCGTTATAACAGGAAGATATTTGAAAGTGGCTAGTACGCTGATTGAAATTCAAAATTTAACGCACGTGACTAGGACGAGGAAGTTTGAAGAAGATTGATGACGGTGCAGAAACAATAAAAATCCTAATACGAAGAGATAGCACTTGCATGCACGTCAACCATTTACGATGGTTATTTAATGGAATACATGGTATTGCAGTGTATTATAAATTACATTCTATGCTGAGAAAGTAGTCGTGAATTTTACAAGAACGTGTGGAGGACATTGTACAAGTTTATCGCACTTAACTTTTCACCTTTTTCATTATATATTGTAGCTATGTTGCTTCTCGGTTAATTGATACTTGATGCACACCAAGATGCGCATTGTCTTCATGTGATGCCGTACACAGAGTGAAAGGAAACACGTAGTCACTTTCTTTAGTTTCATTCGATTCCGATTTGGTTACATTCCCTAGCGCAATTGAATTAGACTAATGACTTCATTTGCCATTTGTCCATTTGCAATTATTTTCCTTTTTATTGCTGTAATTGATCACCCTCTGAAGCATATTTACTGTTTTAGAGTTTTTTTAATATGTAAGAGGGTGGTCTGTGGGCACCTTTCGCCCCGAGAACCACGGCCTAAAAGACGTAGTGTTATCCTCTAATTTAAAATCCAAGGGATTCCTGCTGGATTTCCTGAAGGAAGGTCAATAGTTCCCTTAGAGGAGTTGCAGGTAAGTCTGATCACTTTAAGCTAATTGGAGAGCATGCGGAGGTGGCCCTCCATATTCTATGCTAATGTAAAGGGCTTTGTCCCATCCGGCAGCGCAAATGGCTATGAGATCAACTCGAGGATAAATTCTAGAATTTATACGAGCGCAGGAAACTGTTATCAGTCATCTCTGGTCGTACCAGCTGTTTCTTCATTGTACTGGATTCTGGTGTACTTAGAAAAAGAACCCTGATGTTGGCTATATAGGGCGAAACCGGTCGGGTAAACTAACATTACACTTTTTGAATAAAAGCAATTTGTGTACTGGCAAATGGTTCTTATTTTGATTATCATAAATTATTCTCCACAAACTTCAACGTTTTTTAAATATTAGGGTGGTCAGCGGGCACCATTCGCCCCGAGTACCACGGCCTAAAAGGCCTATTGTAGTTTGATACTCTAATTTAAAATCCAAGTGACTCCTGAAGGATTTTCTGAAGGGAAAATTCAATACTCTCTTAGAAGAGGGAAAATTAGAGGGTCACAGTACAATAAGTACTCGCAGACCCCCCTACTATTAAAAATAATAATAATAATAATAATAGGTATGAGGGTATCAAGCTGTTTGCAGAGCATGCGGAGGGGGGTTCTCCATATCCAATGGTAATGTAAAGGGCTTTGTCCCATCCGGCAGCGCAAATGGCTATGAGATCAACTCGGTTATCAGAAATCATCTCTGGCCGAACCAGCTTCTTTTTCATTATGCTGGATTCTGGTGTGCTTAGATAAAACCCCTGATGTTAGCTATATGGGCTGAAACCGGTCGGAGACACTGTCATTGCACTTTTTGAATAATAACATTCTGGAGACAACTTTATCATTTATTTATCATTAATTATTCTCCAAAAACTTCAGCGTTGGAACATCTCATCTAGATAATATATTTTTTGCACTACAATTCTGTAGAAAATAATGGATATTTAAATGTTATTATTTTACAAAGTCAAGGCAAATAATCAGCGTTATTTGTTGCCATTCGACCTTTTCACCACACGGAAACTTATAATAATCGTCGAGATGAAAATTGTCTACTTTTACTCGAATCATCACTACATACATTGCAAACTCTTGAGATTACGAAAGTATTGCGTTTCAAGTCTATTCACATCACTCTCAACTCTCACTTTCGAGGATGCGAATATTTCTTCTGTTGTATTTTATTCCTAACTTGATCGAACCTTTTTAAATTACAGGTCACAAACAGAAAGTGTTGGGTTCAAACCTAGTGGCAGAGCGTTGCAGTTTCAAACACGAAAAATTTCGGAAAGTCATTATTATTAAAGGGGTCAATCCCCGGTGGAGCAAGGTACAGATCTGCATCCTCCATAAGACAAGAAAAGGCTACCGAGCAGTGGACAGTGGATAAAGGTCATTGGTAAGATATCAAGTGGTTGAAACCTGTTCTTCCACAGAAAGGCAAGGTTGTCAATGGTCTCCCACAATTGAAATCTATATACTTATTCGCTAACTTCTGGTTTACACGGTTTTCTATGAAATTTCTATGAAATTTCTATGAAATTAACCTTTGGACAATTTTCCCGTTTTAGTCGAATTGATCCCCAATGACATAAACAATTTGTCCAGAGTTCCTACAGCCGATTTATTTACGTTTAGTTTCATATGCGGATGTAATTACCCACAAGGAAGTTACTTAATATTACATTTGAATGCTGATAGCTAACAACATGTGTTGGATACCAATTGAATGTAAGATATGGTAAAGTCAACAATAAGAATTTTTCAGAGACAACACTAATAGATTCATGTTGTTGTTTTCCAACCGGAGCTTCCTGGAACAAATACCGCATTCTGTCCAAATTAAAACAACTTTTTCGCTCACAATATGTTTCCTAAACAAAAAGTAATTTTTATGTCACGTGCAGTTGGTATGTACGAGACAACACTCATTAGCAGGATACCCTTGGAGTTACAAATACTTTACTAGCTATACTGTTACTCAAGGTACATGGGTCACAAGATACCTCGAACACTTACCACACCAACGCAACTGAAGTGACCAGTAGAAGAGGACAGAGTGACGTTTAAAGAAAGATGCCTTTACAGTGCGCTCTTCCAGGTAACTCACACACTACCAAGGAGTATATCGGATCAAAATGTTTATATATACTAGTATGTATATAACGTATGTGTATATATTATATACTCATGGTTTAGAATAGGGACAGCCCATCCAAATGAACTAGCGGCCTCTTTGAAAATATTTACTCGGCGGGACAAGCACGGGGAAAACCCGTGGGTTTGCCACCACCGGAGTTTAGAATTTCCTGGGCTTCCCCGTTGCAGATATTCTCTTAATAGAAAGCCCATCATATCCCTAGCGGCAGAAAAACCCTGGTGGTCCCTACCCATTACATGAACGTCGGGTATTCCTCGTCCTTGTTCGGTCCGCGGTCCCACAGCTGGCCAGGGGTTGGCGGTCCCTGGTTTAGAAAAAGGTTCAATAATAATGGAGAATGCCAAGCAGAAATTAAAAAGGGAATCTGGAAAAGAAATTATACAGTAGAAGCTCCTTATTCGCGGGGTTACGTTCCAAAAGAATCCCGCGAATACGGGAACCCCGAATACGGAGCGTCTACTGTATAATTAGAATTTTCAATTTGCTTTGAGAAATCATACAAAAATTATGTGACTTTAAAGCTCTCATTGATTTCGAGAACTGAAATTTAAAAAAATAAGAGAAAATAGCCCCTCGCCACTGCTTACTGCTGAAAATCTGTTGGGAATTGGATGATGGACAAGGTCAGAAATCTGGACACTCACAAGGAAACTCCAAGGTTTTGGAGGAGCAGATAAAGATACAAGTTATTGTAATGTAACTAGACTTAATTTACAATAATTGTTACATATAAACGACTAGAGAATGAATTAACTTAACAATTCGATAAATTTGCAAATAGGTTACCGAGATTATTCAAAATATTTCTGATGCATATTCTTTCCGTGGAGTTTAAAAAATCTGTTAAATTATTATCAGATGTTATGCACCCATCAAACACACTTATCCTAAGTGTATACAAATCAGCCACGATTTTGTTGGATTCAGTGACCATATTCATAAATTCTACCAATTGACAAAACAAGTTTGAACAATAACTAAACGCCGCATAACTATTTTGAAGATTAACGAAATGGAAATTGAAGTCATTTAAACCATCACTAGCGTTTTGTCCCAAATTGTTGAGATTTGAAGTGCATGATAGAATGTTTGTATTCAAATCGATACCAATTTGTAAGAAGTGCACGAGATTCGAATTCAAACAAATCAATTGGTTTGCAATCTCTTGCTGCGAAACTTCCAACTCATTCAAATGGATTGCATTATTATGAAGAAATAACGAGGTAGGTACCTACAAACATTAATATTATCTACGGTGGATGTTATCAAAGAGTTTACTTTCAATTTTACCAGAGTAGCTAAGGAGATTAAATTCAGAGAGTAGATTAGTTGTAGTTTCATTGTTGAGAATCTATTTTTGAGTGACTACCAACCCAACTGGTGTTATTTTAACGAATGTTTTAGCGAACTTGAGTACAAACTATATAATTCATGTAGCCTCTACCTTATCGTTGCATATTTCAGTAACTTTATTTTAACGGTATTTTCAAATTCCTCCGTATTTATAAATAGTTACAAAGTGCCTTTTTAATGGCAGATAAAAGATATATTCACAACTATTTTACATAGGTAAGCTAATGGTTAAGTTACACTGGTCATAATCAGAGCGTATTGGGATCAAAGGAAGGACTAGAGAGACGCAACTAGAAAAAGTCAATAAGACGTCGAACATGATAGATTTAGATCTTAGCTTTCATATTTGTTATAATTTCATAGTTTACAATATTATAGTTAACATTTCTTCTTGTCATTGTATTAAATAATAGATCATGTTATTACGATTTTATATTATTAAGAATTAATTTTTACTTTGACATTGCAATATAAATTTTCATACCAGTTCGCAGGTATTAATTGTTAAGGACAGTGGACTGAGAATAGGCAAATAAGTTGGATGCTTGTAGATTAAAAAATTTGGACAAACGACT